>CM067359.1:139616422-139818922 GCA_034401795.1 Chaetoderma sp. LZ-2023a
AAGAGGAGATTGGCGAGAGCATGAGCGAGAGAGGTAGGATGGGGTGGACTGGCAGAGGGAGATGGAGAGAAAGTGTGATGGAACAGACAGATGGATGAATGGATGGATTGTTGGATGTCACAAAGGGTCATAACCATCAATCTACCTTGCCAAAGCATTTTGGATTTGGTTGATAAAATGTGTAACTAGTTGCCCGTAAGTTTAATTTAAAATGTCAACCAGTGCTCACTCCATACCACAGGAGGACTTAATCAACTTTCATTAAATATTCATGCAAATGATGAGACCAGTAATGCCTAACTCAATGGATAATTATGAATTATGTATTTTAATGCCTTACAAATATGACATTTTCCTGCTTAAAAGCGAAATCCCGGATTTCCGTGCATACTGTGCTTTGAAGCAAAAGACACTCGTGAGGCACTGAACAAATCAACCAAAAAGCTTCTTCTTTACCTCAGATATCTAGATGACATCTACATAACTTGGCAGCATTCAGAAGAAGACTTTTGGGCATTTTTTAGCATTTTAAATAACCAAGACTCAAACATCAAGCTAAAAGCTACTATTAGTGGAACATCGGTTGACTTTTTAGATGTCACGATCTATAAGGGTCCTCAATTTGACTCCTCTGGAAAATTAGAACATAAAGTATTCTTTAAGCCAACAGACTCCCATCAGCTGCTTCACAAAAAATCATTTCGTCCTCCACACACATTTAAAGGTCTGATCAAATCACAAATCATAAGATTCTTTCGAAACTCTAGCAACAGGCAAAATCTGAATGGTGCATGCTCTACTCTGTTTGATGCTTTGAAAGCACGAGGCTATTCAGCCCGTTTTCTTCGAAAAATTAAAGCAGACACGACACCATCAATGAGCTTGAAAATCTAAAACCTCATAGCGGACCCGAGTTTGAACCTGTCCCAATTAAACACAATAAACCAATCATGTGCGATGCATCAGTTTCTAAATGCGACAAAAACAGATGCAAAGTAAACAACTATATTGTAAACCAACAAACATTCCTGAGTTTTCAAACTAAAAATGAATATCATATCCGAACAAATACGCATTGTGATTCTGAGAATGTAGTCTATTTGATCAATTGTGCCCTTTGCCAGAAACAGTATGTTGGTGAAACAAAAAATGCATTTAGAGTGCGTGCTAGACGCCACGTTTCTGATATTAACACCTCAGCAGATATGCCAATTGCTCAACATTTCCAACTTCCTGATCATTCAGTTGAGCATCATTTTGAAATCATGCCAATAGAACAGATTCCGACCTTCGATAGTGAAGAAGAAACGAGTTCGTTTCGCAAAATACGAGAAGGCCATTGGATTAGAACACTCCAAACAAAGGCACCATTTGGTATAAATGTAGATTCAGGAATATCACAAAAGAACAAAATTATCCCATTTCAACTCATATACAATAGACGTAATGTTGAATTAGCGAAAACCATGAAAGACGAATATTCACAGTTGCAATCTAAATTAAAGGAACCGATCAAAGCACGACCAGTAATAGCTTACAATAGAAATCCAAACCTGAAAGATTTGCTAGTAAGATCAAAGTTAGACCTCATAGTCCCTGATAACAATGACAAGGTTTCATCCCTCCCTACCTATTCTTAAATAAATCTAATCCCAACCAAAATCAATGGTGGGGCAACATGAAATCATATCCGTAGGACATCTTTTAGTTTTGTGTCTGCAAAAGTGTGTGCGTGTGTGGGTGGGTGCGTGCGTTGGTACGTGCGTGGGTGCGTGGGTGCGTGCGTGCGTGCGTGCGTGCGTTCGTGCGTCCGTGCGTTTGTTCGTATGTGTGTGGGTGTGTGCTCGTACATCCGTACGTGCGTGCATCTATGCTTGCGTGGGTGTATGTGTGTGTGTATGTGGGTGTGGGTGCATTAATTCGTGAGTACATTAGTGCGTGGGTGTGTGCGTGCATGCATTCGTGCGTCCGTTCGTGCATGCGTTCATACATGCATTATTGCGTGCATTCGTGCATGTATTACTGTGTGCATGTATTATTGCATGCATTCGTGCATTCGTTCAGATGTATGCGTGCGTGCGTGCTTGCGTGTGTGCGTGCGTGTGCATTCGTGTGTGTGATTTCTCTATAATGTAGGATCAATCCCAGCCTTTACCTGTTAAAGCGACCTACTGATAAGTTCACTTTACCCCAACTAATCTCAAGGGGGACCACTCTATGTAAATCTAAACTTGGTCTCAATAGGACAAATTTAGGTAAAGAAATTTTTAATTAAATTCCTGTGCCAATGCGGTTTTTTTCAATGTAAAGACAGACAGACATGCAGGCGGGCAGGGTGGGCGGGTGGGCGGGCGAGCTGGCGGGTGGGCGGATGGGCGCACAGATGGACAGATGGATCGATGGACAGTCGGATCGACTGACTGACTGATAGACAGACAGACAGACTTATATGAGTTGCGAGTCACAATAAATGATATGTTCAACTTCTATAATGGCAGTTAACATGTGAACGCTTTTGAGAACGACGTCTGTTTGATTGACTGTGGTCCCGCATGACTAATCACCTATGTACAATTATATTCAGAGAAAGCGACATATATATATATATATATATATATATATATATATATATATATATATATATATATATATATATATATATATATATATATATATATATATATATATGTTTTAAATGTACACTCAAGGGCCTATGGTTTATTGTGGAATAAATCAATCAATCAATATATGTAATTCCTTGTCACTTTAAAAGGATAGTTGACTTTCGCTTTACGACTATTGTTTTATCAACGAGAAGACCGTTGAGCAGCTGAATCGAAAATGTTCTCAGACAAACATCCGGTTAATTTTATCGCCGCACTGTCCAACCTGCCACAGAAACCACCGACCAATCGATATTAAATGTTGGCGTTTTATAACAGGTGACCAAAACACATACCTTATCTCTGCAAATAAGCTCGCTGTCTTAGGCGATTACTTCATATGAAACCATAAGAAATGGTCAATGCGGAGAATGAGGTTCCGCACTGTACGGTATGACATTGTGGAGGGTGGCACGAGGTTGTGGTTCCTTAAGACATATGGTCGCTTATGTAGGCGAGTCGACATCAATCAAAGAACTGTGGTCCTAAACAAGCGCATTGATGTCTAGAAATGGGTTTCCAACGAACATTGATTAAGAGACGCTTCTAGGGAGGAAGAGGGAGGGAGGCCGTTAACAGAGATGGGAGGAAGGAAGGACGGATAGGAGAGGGAGACAAGGAAGGCGGGGGGGGGGGAAGAGATAGGTCGAAAGAGGGGACGGGATGAGAGTGTGGTTTGGGCGAGATGAGTAGAGGGAGAAAGAATAAAGATGGGGCGAAAAGAGAGAGAGAGGGAGAGAGGGGTGGGGGTGAGAGCAAGAGAGAGAGAGAGAGAGAGAGAGAGAGAGAGAGAGAGAGAGAGAGAGAGAGTGAGAGAGAGAGAGAGAGAGAGAGACGGAGGTAACAAGGGAGTAGGTTGTGGAGGGTGGAGGTTAGGAAGGAGGTAGTAGGACGGGACAGAGGAAGGGAGGGGAGTGGAGGGAAGGGAGAGGGGGAGGGGTAGGAGAGAGAGAGAGAGAGAGAGAGAGAGAGGGAGAGAGAGAGTTGTTAGAGAATGATGGATGCTAGAGATAAGAGGAGATTGGCGAGAGCATGAGCGAGAGAGGTAGGATGGGGTGGACTGGCAGAGGGAGATGGAGAGAAAGTGTGATGGAACAGACAGATGGATGAATGGATGGATTGTCGGATGTCACAAAGGGTCATAACCATCAATCAACCTTGCCAAAGCATTTTGGATTTGGTTGATAAAATGTGTAACTAGTTGCCCGTAAGTTTAATTTAAAATGTCAACCAGTGCTCACTCCATACCACAGAAGGACTTAATCAACTTTCATTAAATATCCATGCAAATGACGAGACCAGTAATGCCTAACTCAATGGATAATTATGAATTATGTATTTTAATGCCTTACAAATATGACATTTTCCTGCTTAAAAGCGAAATCCCGGATTTCCACGCGTACTCTGCTTTGAAGCAAAAGACACTCGTGCATTTGCTGCGATCCTGTCACGTACGGGTTTCTTGGAAGTGAAATGAAATCTGGTTGGAGTTTGCTGGATCAATCAGAACTGGAAACAACATCGTGATGTTTACTGACAAGGAAGTGTTTCCGAGAAATGGAAAGGAATGTGAACAGTATTAGTATCTTTATTTTAAAATCAGAATCAGCCATTTGCATGAACCTGCTCAAGAGACCGCAATTTTCTGTGACACAAGATGTCAGTTCTTTAAGACAGCTGGTCAAACGATTGTTTATTTAAATACCACTTGTCTAAAGAAACCAGCATCTTATATCCCAAAATAGATTTGCAATTTGCTTTAAAATATCACATGAATTTTTTATTGGTAGTATTTTTAGCTTTCTAATAAGTTATCCTCTATAGACAGAGTTGGCTGGTATCCTTATTTTACAATCTATCGAATAGATTGTTCACGTACAGACGTACATTTTAGCAACTAGTGTTTCCTCTATGGTACCTGGAAGAATGGCCTGCTGCAAGTGTATATGTCTTATATGTATTTTTCCTCATATGTCACAATGTGAACTGAGTGTAATAAAAGAGCTTGAACTTGAACAAAAACCATAAACAAGCTATTTTAAAACGGTAGCTACTCAAATCAGTGATTGGATTCGGTGCTTGGACGGTCTATTGTTCAAATACAGGATCCAACTCAATTCTCGCGCAAAGCTGCACGTGCCTTAGAGCAAAATGACTTCCGTCGTGGCTGTCGATTCACTGCGGTCCTGTCACGTTCCCGTTATCCACAGGCAGCCACGAAATTAGATTACTTTTAGACAAAATCAATTGGACTAATACAGAAAGATAGCATTAGCGGCCTGAAACATAATAGCCTACACCATGCGGTCAATTCGCCCAGATTTGGTTCCACTTTCTTCGTGAGTTGCTCACACATCTGACCTTATGTTGTGGTTCATTTGGTTTCGATCGTCGTTTGCCCGTTCCGTCGTCTGCCTCGCCTGTGGGATGCACGGTCAATCAGAGAAGCCTAGATTAGAAAACATTTGAGAAGTGGCAAGTCTCTTTCTTAAATCGACTCGTAAATCGATATCTGACCTGATGTGACTGTTCATTTTGTTTCAGCCGTCCTCTGCCCATTCCATCGTCTGCTGGTCAGTCCTCTGCCATGTCGGTCATACGCATAATCAGTCAGACGCATCGTCAATCAGAGACGCATGGATTAGAAGACATTTGAGAGGTGCCAAGCTCAGCACTTTCTCCAATCGCCCTATAAGACATTCAATATCCCAGGTAACACATGTTCTATGAGGTTTGTATTGGTCCTGTGCCGTACCACTCAGAAATAACTTAACATGTTTCCAAAACAAAATAAAAAATTTCGTGGAATATTTTGAACATAATTGGAATGGAAGACATTGCTGCCTAAGGCAGCAATGTCTTCCAATCCAATTATGTTCAAAATATTCAACAGAACATTTCTTACGTGGTATTCAAAATTGTACCAATTAACATGTTTCCGTTTTTGTTTTAGAAACAGCTTAGGATATTTATGAGCTATTCTCTAAATATATTATTATAAGTTGAAACCGTTCCATTACATGGATTCTTATTCACCCTGTTGGAAATTACTGTGACGAAATGGGTAATACTACTCACTCTTCAATCAACATTCATAAAACGTGTGCAGATGAGAAACCTCTCATTTGGTTCAGGACCGGTGTATCCATTAAGCTCACTGCCTAGGGCCTGCGAAACTTAGGTGTGGGATGGGGAGGGTGGGGATGGTGGGAGGCTATGACAGTTAGAGCACCTACATAATTAGAGGAAGATAAGGAAAACTGAAGGTATATGTTCATGTAAATCTTTTTCAGAAATGCAGGAGATGGCCTCTGAGAGCATCTCGATTTCAACGATTCCTTGGAAATTCCTTCGAAGACTCAGTCCATTCAGTAGCTATTGTAGGGTTGAGGGTACGGGTGGGAGGGTGGGTGGGGGTAACGGGGTGTATAGGGTTGAGGCAATTGTCTGATTGACCGACTCAGCATTATATTCCTAACCTGTTACAAGATATAATAATTTAATAACCAATTGATGATCCATATATATCTCCGAAGCTCCATCCAGATTTCACAAATCTGTTGGTGAGGACTCAAGACATGCGTTCTGTTTTGGCTATAACACTGCTTCAACCTTTGGTTAGCAGGTATCTAGGCTGGCGAAACCATTAATCCTCCCCTGATCTGGGTGAATTTCCATAACAAACTTACTGCGTTAAACAATCAGCCAATCAGTTGACATAAAGATGCACTACGCTGAGAAATGTTGTTGTTATTGTTGTTGTTGTTGTTGTTGTTGTTGTTGTTGTTGTTTCTGTTGTTGTTGTTGTTGTTGTTGTTGTTGTTGTTATTGTTGCTGCTGCTGCTGCTGCTGCTGCTGCTGCTGCTGCTGCTGTTGTTGTTGTTGTTTTGTTGGCGGCGTCCTCGTCGCTGTCGTGCGGGTGCTATACTATGTATGCAAAATCCTATTCGACATATTGAAGATTTCTGAGCGTGTCTCGACAAACTGAACTCGACCTATTAGAATCTACTGATGACTACGACTGAGTGTCGCTTCTCCGTATTACCGGATCTTTTGAATGTTGCTGCGACAACATCACCGATAATAAAAGGAAGCAAATTGCAACACGCTCGCCTCGTCCAATTGATGGTGAGGTGAACGATATTTCTTCTGAGCTGCTGGGCCTATCTGCCTGGATCTAGATTCGAAGTAAGGACTGGGTGTTTCTCCAAGCTCGGTTAGATTCCTAAATGATCGGACAAACTATTCTCTTACATAAACGTAAGATGATAATTTTATTTACACTTTTTACAAGTTGCACGAATGGTTGAGCAGAATCGCTCATACAGAGAAAACTTGTACAATTTCATGTACACAAAATAGTATTCTAAATTAACTTATCCTACCCTATTCCTATTCTGTATTAAACTGCAGCAAGCTACGTTAGGCTAAGCATAGCCGCAGCTTGATCCGAGCGGCTGACCGATTGTGATTGCTCAGAGAACCGAAAAGCCTCCTCTAAGAGAGGACATCGACTTATATAGCTAGATCGTGACTCTGGTTTTCCCCAAAGTTACAAAACTACATTTTCAAAGTATATTCTTAGGATTGCTTCTAGGCAGTCGATAAGCACGCTTTGATTAGCTCAACGGTAAAGCCGAGCAATCAATTCCCACTTATCTCTTTCCAGAGGTTCTGACCTGCTAACTAACAGGTCCTTCCAACCAATCAGTGACATCTTTGTTTAGCTGCCTAGAAGACGATATATTCCTTATTATTCCTTGCTGCAGAGTCTAACTGATTCCAATTGGTTATGGCGTCATCCTAACAAATCACACTCTGCTTAACTCTTCCCCGAATACTATGTCTCACATAACCAAAGCGGTATCAACAGGTTTAAGTTTGACGTGATCTGTCAGCTAACTAACAACATTACGGTATGCCGTGTTTGTTCATGCCGCAAAATGAGTGGCATATAGTTTATCAATAAATTTCTATTCTGTTATGGATACTTTCCAAACGCTGTAATGTCCATGTCCTGTCCATTCCGTACATATATATACGTGAAATATAAGACATCGCATGGGGTCATGACTTCCCACTTGACGGTCGCATATTTACAATATGACATATGACCACAACAACCGTAAAACCATAACATCATTTCAAATGGGGTTTTTCATACATAATATAGCGGCTGCACTGTGCCGGCATTGTGCCCGCATTTCATCCGCATTGAGGCCACAAGTGATGCCCATTGCACTGTGGCCACACATCGACATGTGGGCGCGGTGTGGGTTCAGTGCAGGTGGAGGAAGGGAGGGAGGGAGGGAGAGAGAGAGAGAGAGGGAGGGAGGGAGGGAGAGAGAGGGAGAGAGAGGGAGGGAGAGAGGGAGGGAGAGAGGGAGGGAGGGAGAGAGAGAGAGAGGGGGGTGGGGGGGGGGGGGGGGGGGGGTGGGGGGTGGGGGTGGGGGGTGGGGATGGGGATGGGGCACATTATAAGCTTAAATGGGGCTATATCAGCAACCATTTTGATTTGTTGACTCATTCAACCCCTTTGTTACCTATTTATCTCCTGCCATCTTTGTGAGAGCCCATTATTAGGGAACAAAAGGAAACACACCATTCAATATCCGATCCCTTACACCACACTACATGGTAGGGCATTGGGCATGTCCCAGCGGTGACGGTAGTGGTCCTCAATTATTCAAATAGATGCATATTGCCAATAGGTATGTATGATTACTGTATTCTGCGGCTGTAGTAGTAAAAACATCCTGCAGCTACAATCAGTCCTTCTTCGCTTTTGCCTACTGTGTCTTGTCCTCAGCCAAAATCCTTAGCTTCCTCAGGTCCATTCTTGACTTGAGTGTACCTAATGCTGCTTTCTTGAGATCACTTCATAGCACGCTTAGCATATTTATGCAATGACGTCCTCGCCTGGCTCTCTATTTACTGGCTCCGAGTAGGCCGAATTCCAAGGCTCTCTGTGCTGGTGTGTCTTCTGGCATCCTTAGCACATGGCCAGAGATGGACCATCTTTGCTGGATGACTTTTACAGACAGCGGTAGCGTATTACACATCTTGTGTAGTGCATCGTTGGAAATTATGCTGTCTGGCCATCGATGTCCAGTGATGGTGCGTTGGTGTTTGCGATGGCAGGCGTCGAATTTGTCTAGACCTGCCTTAGGAGTTGCCCAGCTGTTACAGTTATACATCATCAAGGATACACAGGTTGATTTGTATAAACGTAGTCTTTTCACCAAGGGCAGCTTTGATCTACGAATCCATAGCTTCCAGAAAGACTGAAAAGCTATCTTCCCCAGGATGCAGCGTGCAGCAATATCAGCAGTACTGAAGCAGTGAGCCATGGACTTTTCCTCGATGATTCGCCGCCACGGAGTGGACCGTCAATTTTCTTTAGTTGTATGCTTTGTAGATAGGTATATGTGGGTGAACTCATTTTTTGATTCATTCATAAAGAGATTCTCTATTTTTAGTTTGATTGCAGCTATTGGGATAAGTTCGTAAAGGGGTTTCTTTTCCTCATCTATAAAAACCACATCGTCGGCATATTCCATCTCTAGCGACATGCCCGGTATTGACGCCGGGGTGGGGGTGGGGGAGGTGCTCGTGGGTTGGGGCGGGGCTAGAGGGGGGGGGGGGTTCTTGTGGAATTTTCCCGGACAGATTTAAATGCAGCAGCCAGGTAACAGCTGAAAAGCACAGGGGATAGACCATCTCCCTGTGGGGAGCCTATTGATGTCTCAATCTCTACAGACTTCACTGACTTGACTCATACTCTCAGCTTGGTGTCTGCAAGCAGTAGTCTGACCAGTCGTAGTTCATCTTCATTGCAACTGGCCTGGCGTAGTACATCTAGGATCTTAATTGCGTCGAAGGCTCGTGGCATTTCAATGCCCATTTTGTGGAAATCCCAGTGTTTGGACATGGCTACAGACAGAAACATGAGTTGAGCCCATACAATATCTGCGCCACTCCGTCCACGTTTGAAGTCAAGTTTGACATGATCCGGTGAAGTCGTCGATTTTGTGTCGGGTGTGGCATAGAGTAACATTGGATATGATTTTCCGTATGTTGTTGAGGAGCACAATGGGCCGCAGATTGGCTGGGGCCAGGTGACTTCTTGGGCTAGGGTAGCGTGATAAGGGTGCCTTGGCATGCAATGTCAATGGGAAGGTGGTGCATAAAAGCTGAATTGATTAGGTGCATGATCGGTTTTGAGATAATGTCACTCGCATATTTGAATAGTTCATTGCTCATGCCATCAGGTCCAGATGCACGTCCATCTTTCAGGGCCTTAAGTGCTTTCTCAACTTCTGCTGTATTAATTGGTGTTAGTAATGGCCTGGGGTCTCCTGAAAATGGGTGCAAGGGCTCATCATCGTGGTCAGTGAACTGTTCCTTGAACCATTCTTGAATTGCCTCGGCTTTGCCCTGGTCAGTCCCGATAAAGTGTCTTTCAGAGTTGTGGACAGTGGGTGATGGTGTGTAGACAGTAACTCTCAGGGCTCGGGCTACCCGAAACATTTGGTGGCAGTCATCTGTGGCAGTTATTCTATTTGCTAGGGAGTCTGCATGTTGGATAGCAAGATATTTTACGCCTTCAGTAATGTGGCGCAGAATGTTATTGCGTTCCTGGCGTAGCTTGGTGCGATCTTCACTTTCACCACTTTGATAGATGCGCAGTCGTACTGCTTTCTGTTCTGCTGACGGTTTTACTACGAGAGGATCGTCGGTATACCTAGTTCTGTTGTTTTTTTAGAACACCTATGGTGCTAGTAGCTGATGTTTCCATAGATATCAGTATTTTGGTCAGGGATTCGTGTGAATTGGAGCTGACGTCGATGTTAGCTATTTGCTCCCCGAGGGCCTTTTGTATAACATTTGAGTGTCAGTGTCCCTGATGAGCTTGGGTAAGTTGTACGTGACTCTACTCTGGTATGGTATACATACATTAGGTATAGCTGATTCATATAGAGGCGTGTAATGACTGGCTTATGGTCAGAATTGAGGTATGTGCCTCCATAGGAACGAGCATCCCGAAGAAGAGGTTTTGCTTCTGTCTTGCATAGTATGAAATCTATTTGGTTGAAGATAGCTGTTGTAGCCTTAGAACCTTTTGGGACTTTGCGATCAGCAATGTGTCCAGTCCATGTTGTTCGGTGGCGGCATGACATAAATGTAGGCCAATAGGTATAACCTCCTTTTTCCCTCCTGGCACCATATTTAGTGAATAAACACCAACGTTAGGTCATTTGGGAAATATCCCCTTAGTGGGGTGGGTGGCGGCGGCGGCGCCGGTGGACAGCATTAATTTTATAAATAGAAAAATATTGACAATAGGAATACCCCCCTTCTTTCTCGTAATGTCATATATTGGGTATTAACACCAAACCTAGGTCATTGGGACCCCCCCCCCCCCACCAAAAAAATTAATATTATATATGCAATTTTACCTCCTCTTCCCCTCATCATCGTTTAAGTACAGGCCCTATTGACCTGAAGGTACTTCTAGAATTACTGGCACCCGTGTTCTATTATTTTCGAAAATGGTCCTCCAGTATGAAGGCAAGGGAGTCAATCTCCGAACAATTTCAAAGCTCCGTTATTGGTTGCGGGCAACTTAAATGACCAAATCAAGCCAAAGCCACAAATGATCAATCAATATGAATGTCTCACCACCCTATATCTAATTGATGAGTCCAGTTTTAGCTATGACTCCCCCATCTCCAGCTAAGTTCCATCAACGCTTTTCCCGTGTTGGGATCGATCGACGTTATCAATTTTCAGACAATTATAGAGGTAAGCTGTTGAATATTTTGAAACTAATTTGACTTTTAGCTATGTCCCGCCCATCTCCAACTAAGATCTGCTAGTGGTTTGCAAGTGTTGTGATCGATTTATATACTTTTAATCCAGAATTCCGAGAATCCCAATTTCATGTTGACTATACATGGCGGCTAACATGGGGACTATTTTGAAACTACTTTGACTGGGTGCTGCTGTTGCGGCCTATAGCAGCAACAGCGCCCAGTCAAATTTGTTTCAAAATACCCATGAGAATGTTTATTAAATAGTAATGATATATAATTTTTACACTTGACGGACTATTAAGCGCCAATGGCGGACTTAGATACGTCATTCACTACGTATTTTGGTTGTGACGTCATCGTAGATGTGACTTAATCTATTACGACGTCATATAGTTGAGTGACGCATTGAATTCATCAATTGGCACATCTTTTAAGCTGATTAATCATCATCTATCTCCACGTCAAATTTACCCACCACACTAGTCCACATTTCTTGATCCTCTTGATCCCGCTTCTAAACTCTACAGGTCGGTAGCGTGCATATATGTGTGCATTTCAAGTCCTTTTTTTAACGAAACACATTCCTGTTTCTTGCTATGTCTATAGCTAGCTCCCTGTGTATTCAGTCGATATCTAAAGTACCATGCCAGAGTGAATATCTGTCCGGTTCCATGCTATAATGAGGTTGCTTAAAGCTGTTGCGTTCTTATAACGCAACAGCTTTAAGCAACATCTTTATAGCATGGAACCGGAGAGATATTCACTCTGCCACAGGACCTTCAGTTTCCCTCATCCAACCACGTCCATCTGGTTCTGGTATATCAGGTTTTGTCACCTGGGACTGCTTTTATATGTCAGCCAGATAATTCGCGCCTTATGTGCTATATAAATGACTACCATCACAAAGGTGAGCACTTGACTCCACTTCTCCTCTCTTAGAAACGAACATATCATAGCGCGATCATTCACTGGAACACTTTTGGGTGAAGGCGAAATTGAGGAATCTAGTTTCTCAGTCAATCATATGCCGTCATAATCAACTCGTGCCATGTAGACTGACGTCATAATCAATTACGTCATGAATGACGCGATACAGTCCATCACAAACGTTTAATAGCCTGACAAGTTGTACCAATTATATGTCTTTACTGTTTAATAAACTTTCTGTTGAATATTTTGAAACTAATTTGATTGGGTGCTGTTGCTGCCTATGGCTATAACATATTCATTACCCATACACTGGAACCGTCGTCGTCGTCATCGTCGTCGTCGTCATCGCCGTGGTCGTCATCGTCGTCATCGTCGCCGTCGTCGTCGTCGCCGCCGCCGCCGCCGTCGTCGTCGTCGTCGTCGTCGTCGTCGTCGTCGTTTATGACAGTAACAGCACCCGGGCAAATTAGTTTCAAAATATTCAACAGCTTACCTGTATAGTAGTATGGAAATTGAGATTCAAGGAGTGCAGGGATCGATTGATTCCAGCGCGGGCGAAACATGGGTGGAGCTTAGCTAAAGATGGGCGGGGCATATAGCTAAAACTGGATCCCATCATACTGAGATCGAGTCTCTGAAATCTTATCTCTCAGCGACTTCCTCACGTGTTTGATATCCGTATATTGCATTCGTACTTGGGTTGCTCGCTTCGGATACAAAGAGCAAGGTATATCCTTTTTCCAAGAATAAAGCGAACTTAAACTTGAACGTGACTTGATGTGTCTACATTGATAATAAACATCTTTCATACACTGACCTTGTTGCATGTTTTTTCACTGGAAAAATAATGTTCATAATTGATGCTGCATTGCTGGATGAAATGGTCAGTTCGGATTTCGGGTAATAATCCTTAATAGTTAATGCCTAATATATTTTACCCTTTTGACGTCTGTTGACATAGTTATTGGTTCAATCCACATATCACAATAATCATCAGACAGAAAACCTAAGCAAATATATTTGAGTGGTAAATCATTGCTATATAACCATTAGTTCAAAGGTTACGCCCGCTTTTCTTTACTAATGCCCTTAAAAAGTGTCCTAGAATGGATATATCCGGTTTTAGCTATGTCTCGCCCATCTCCAGCTAAGCTCCACCCACACATCGCTCGTGTTGGGATTGATCGATCTCATGAACACCCTATCAATTTCCAAAAAAACTACACAGGTAATCTGTTGAATATTTTGAAACTAATTTGACTGGGTGTTGTTGTTGTTGCCTAAGGCAGCAAGATTGGGTGTTGTTGTTGCTTAAGTCAGCAACAGCGCCCAGTCAAATCGGTTTCAAAATACTCAATAGCATGTTTATTAAATAACAAAGAATTACAAAAACATACAATTTATACGACGTGTCGGACTCTTTGAGATTTGATGACGGTCTATATGGAACCATTTGTGACGTAATGATTGTGACGTCATCATACACGCGCTGAGCTGATTATGACGGCATACGAGGTCAGATGATGGATGGATACTCTGGAAAGGTGAATTGGCACGTCCATCACGATGTTCGACGAGTGGTTATACCCACAATGAATCACTGGGAAAGTTTATCACCTCAACATTTTAACAAGAGACATTGATCTATAAGAAATCAGCCCGAGGATTTAGCCCTCCGACTGGTAACAATTCCTGAAATTCTATCCTTTTACCCATGGACTACACAACTCTCAGCAACATTGCTCTTATTGATTCCTTTCTCATACGGACAAGCCAAGGATTTACCATCTATCAGCGTGATAAAGGCCAAAGAACAGTATTGGTTAGATGATTTAAGTGGATGTTAACATTTGTTGCACTTATAACCAGTGCAAATGCTTTTGATTAGACATACGTTTCCAGAACTAATGTTAAGGTCGATTTCGTTACTTACTTACTATGATGGCGGCGGTAGCGTCGTCGTCGTCGTCGTGGCGGGGGCGGCGACGACGACGACATCGACGACGACGACGGTTCCAGTGTATGAGCAATGAAATTGACAGATTAAGGAAAATAGATGCACCAAGAGAAATTCTGAGGAACTAAAGCAAAGAATCAATCACTTTCAGCCTCTGACAACTGTCTATGACAAATGGAAATGCTATCAAGATAATGCATAGCAAGTATCAAAGACGTCCTCAAACCTTTGGATTGCTGCTATGGCGGTTCTGAAAGCCTCCTTTCTTCAAGCCACACTCACGCCCACAAACAAGGCTTCGGAGAGTCATTCCCTAAACGGAAGAGATTTTCTTGTGAGGCACTTAATGGTATTGCGTTGAAAGTAAATGAATTGTAATTCCATTAGCACAGTCACCCCCGTCTATACCGGGTGGCCGTAAATAATTCTACAACATAAATTCCCGTTTTGGGAAGTTGCCAGGAAATAAACGTGTTTAGCAATGGCATCTGAACAACTCGTTTAGCACGGGTAGGTCTACTCGATATTAACACTTTCTTCTCCGTAATCAATGTTAACTCGACCTCAACCCTTTCAACCTAGTATTCCGAGTTCACCACTCGGTCGTAATCCCTGCAACACCGTAGTTCAAGTTCGGCCTTATCTCTTCCAACCCCACAATTCGAGTTCACATGTCATTTACCCTTTCATCCCCGAAGTCCGAGCTCACTCGCCCATAACCCTTTCATACTCTTAATCACTTACAGTTAACAGTTTCATCCATGAAGGCCTAATTCATGCATCTCAATCATAATGCACATATTACTTGCTAGAAGCTGAACATTTTGAAAGGAATGGAGGTATCCAGTTTGAGCTATTCCGCCCATCTGTAGCTAAGCTCCAATCGATCACTCGATCCGTGCACTCTCTGAATGTCTATTTCCAGAAAACTATATACATGTAAGCTGTTGAATATTTTGAAACTAATTTGACTGGGTGTTGTTGCTGCAACTGCAATATTATTTTCAAGAATACATTCAGTCCCACAATTATTTTTCCCGCCTGTGTGCGCTGTGAGATATACGTCGTTGGCCCACCCTGGTCTAATACGCCATTTTAAAACTCATTTCACACGCTTCAAACTTGACAAGATGCAGGAGCATCGACCCTAGCATTAATGCAATGAAGAAGTAATTGATTACCAATAGAGTTTTTATTTTCACCGTCATTTCTTAGAAACAGACAGCAGCACTTCGTGACGTGAATTCCGGTCGGGATGTAGCGGTGTGTTAATGCGCACAATGGAATGGCAAATAGACACGATGTTGCGCCATTCTCACATAAACACTGGCACATCTCAGTCGATTATTTGGACATAATATAGTGATTAATTGGCAGTTAACTAAGATAGAGCACATTTGCTATAGTTGATAAGTAACAGTGTATCAACTACGACTTCAGGATTTGAAATCCGGGGCTTTAGGCATGAATATAGGATTCCTCCATTTCTAGCTATACCCCACTCATTTCTAGCTAAGCTTCGACGACGTTTTAAGCGTTTTAGATGCACTTTGAAACTTTTAAGCCTGAATTTCAAGAATTCAACGTAACGACCAATCAAATTTGTTTCAAAATATGCTTTTACGTTTATATAAATTGTGAATTTACCAAAACATACAATTTGTACAATTTCTTGATGGACCTTTATGCCGTCGAGACGGACTTGCGTCATTTTGACTGTGACGTCAGCTAACAATCGACGAATTTGAATATGACGTCATATACCTGAGTGACAGATCGGGTGCCTCCATTAGGCATACAGGTCGCCAAATATATACCTTTACAGGGTCACCCAAATCATGGATCTGACCTGTTACTCACAGCCCATGCTTCAACTGACACCACGATTAAAAGTTTGCACTAACTTATATCGGACACAGTTGATAATTTTAGCTTCCTCAGAAAAGCTAGTAAATAGTATCTTTTAAAACTAACTTTAATTATTTTGACAAGTTTTCGTAAGTCTTCGCATAAAATGTATGTCCGTGGATGATTTACATTTTTGTCAGCGCGAAAGCTCTTCAAAATAAACACAGTTAGTATGAGCCCATCTTTTATCAAACGAAACCGTTAATGGACAGCATCTGCAGTGTTCTTGGCCAATTTTGATTTGCGCGCAAAGAGAATGCGATTTTTGACAATTAACCACTGGATGGTAATATTTGTAAAATAGTTTATTGACATGCAAACGGAGATTGGTTAAACAAAAACTTGAACTTTTCGTTATCAATAACCTTGTAATGGTCAACCCGGTAAAAAAGACCTCTGCAGTGGTCCTGACGAATGCCAATTTTCAGGACAACAAATAGCATTTTTTGTAAAGTTCAGTGATAATTTACAAAAGAAATTGTCTTCTCCTGGCCTGCAACGTCTAGAATTTTCTTGAAAATTCTCGCCCATTAAAGAGCTTATTAATAGGAGTAGCATTTTAGCCGGTGTAGGTGCTGTGGAATATTTATACACGGTGGTCTAAAATGTAATACCTTTGAATTCTATTTTCATTATTACCAGACTTAACACGGCGACCGCATCTTCTTGTCTAATGTTGATGACAAATATACGTTTGCAGGTGGAGTGCAGCAGCAGCGGCGGTGGCGGTGGCGGTGGCGGCGGCGGCGGCAACTAAACAGACAACGGCACACTGTGCATAGGCTAATACTAACGCATAATATGTCTCCAACATACAGCATTTTCAGGGGAATTCTTATATCAGAGAACGGGTACAGGAATATTAATACTCGCATACCGTTCTGGACATGGACTAGACACACATCTAGAATATAGGCCAAAGATATCTGGCCCGCTAACATATCTAGAAACATGGATGGGAACCCATCAGTCAATGATACACTCTACCTGACCTCACAGCCATGAACCGGTACGATTTTCACGATGTGGTGATGATGATGAGGATGAGGATGATTATGGTGGCGACGGCGGCGGTGGTGGTGGTGGTGGCAGCGGCGGCGACCGTGGTGGTGGTGGTGGTGGTGGTGGTGGTGGTGGTGGTGGTGGTGGTGGTGGTGGTGGTGGTGGTGGTGATGATGATGATTGCGGTAGCGTGGATGATGTAGATGGCGGCAGCGACGATGACGTTGGTAATTATAAAATATAATTATATAGCACCTCACAGCTATAATCTAGAAGTCGCTCAAAATGATCCCAAGGTCGTACCATTTAAGCCCAACTCTATTGATTTCTTCTATATGTACATAACTGTTATTTGCCTAGTCACCTCTGTGTTCGATACAATATCTTGTCGAAAATCATAGTCATCTTAGCTAGCCTTTAACCCTTATTAAAAAGAACCCGACGCAATCGTTATGATAAAGAGAACATTCTGTTAGATATGCAGCAACAGATTCCAGTCGGGTTAGTTTCAAAATAATCAACAACTTTCCTCCATAATTATCTTGAAATAAAGAGAATGGTATATCAAGGGTTAAATGGTTCACGATTACTGTCATTTGACTCATGCTGTGACTGCGGATCGTCGGGTAACCGTCTTTCTGGTATTCACAAGTACCAGGGCCTTATACATTTCAATAACAGTGCCCGAGGCAGCAGGATGGAGGAATCCAATCTTAGCCACGTCCATCTCTAGCTAAGCTCCAGCCACGCTTCGCCAGTGTAGGAATCGATCGATCCCTGAACTCACTGACTATCAATTTCCAGAAACCTATACAGGTAAGATGTTGAATATCTTGAAACAAATTTGGTTGGGTGCCGTTGCTGCCTATGGCAGCAACAGCGCCCAGTCAAATTAGTTTCAAAATATGCAACAGCATGTTTATTAAATGGTAAAGGCATAAAATTCGTACAAAAATGCTCAGTCCGTCATCAAGTATGCGTTCGTAACGAACTTATATACGTCATTCATAACGTCATTTATTATTACGTTATCTACAAGTCACGTGGTTGATTATGACGTCATATGATTGATGGATAAACTGGAAAGGTCTTTTCCTTGTTTTAATGGCCACGGATGACTTTTATATAAATGTGGCCAAGCGGACAACGACCGGGACGAAGTAATTGCGAACGATTTTTCCTTTCGGAAGAACGACGACGCAATCTGGCATAATAAATCGGAAGACGATCACTTTGAAAACAATTATCGCTAATGGCGTTGGCTCTTGGCAAACTATTGCCATTGAGTACAACTTGTTCGAACGACCACCTGTGTTTTGCAGACAACAGATGGTGGTTCCTTAAGCTAGTTTGTCGTGAGACCAACTGCCATTGAGAATCACATCTCCAACCCACCCCACCCCAACAGACATATCCTATTGTGAGTGGCGCACATCAATGGCTCATTTGTCTCTATAAGTTAGTAATGATTGGTGCTTTGTAAGGCGCTCGTTCAAGACAGGTGTGTGTTATCGCGCGATTCGTGCCTTGATAGGAGCTCGTAGGCGTAATGCCTTGGACGCTACCATTCAAACTCTCACCCTAATTTCGCCGATTTTGGATCCCAGATCGCAGTGTTTGACATAATCCAAAAAAGAGAGAACATTTCTAAACTTTTAGGAATGACTGTTTTTCTTCTATTTCAAGTATATTTCATTTTAAAGGAAAGGGAGATAAAGTGAATAGATCAAGTATACTCTAAAGATTGATTGTTTATCTTGTATTTCAAATATATTTCATTTCAAAGGAAAGAGAGAAAAATTTAATAGTCCAAGCGCTCTAGAGAATGACTATTTATCTTCTATTTCAAATGTATTTCAAAACAAAGTCAGATAACCATGTTAGTCACATGCATAGACAGTAAAACAGAGTTCAAAGGTAGTACCTTTTAAGACGAACTTAGCTCATTAAGGACATATATGTGTGAAAGCTCGTCACAATAAACTAGGTTAGTCATAAAAGGAACAACCTTTTAATCCTGTTTTTAAAATGTATTTCAGAATCGTCGTCTCTGACTAAATTATTAAAACCATCTCACATATTTCCATAAAGATTCAGATGTTCGGACAATATACCGACAGAGCTTCTAACTGTGCTTCGGTTCAGCTGTCCAGTAATCTTATGATCAAACACATCGATGGTTCATTTCGATCGTCCCGCTGCTTTACTAACAATACATGCAAATCAATACTCCCCGCTACCGTGGGACGTGCACTGGCAGTGGTAAGAGAAAGGACAATAAAGAATGGCCCATCATTCAACGATAGAGATACTGGAAGAAAACATCGTGTCCATTGTCCACTGTGTTGTCTACTGCATGTGTCCATAGCTTGGGTCAAAGGTGAACGAGAGGGTATGTGTGCCGATATCTCAAGACAACGACCCGTTGCTGCAGACCGTGAGCAGCCATTTTCCTTTGTTGACGGAAACAGTTTCTCTGAAATCATATCCATATGTTATGTAGATCGGCCCACAGGAGACTAGGACAACACCCCCCCCCCCACCCACGCCACATCCCTCACCCGCCCCCAACACCCACCACCCACATCCATATAGGATGTTAGCTATATAAACTAATGGCCTTGTAATGTTGCCCATAGACAGCGTTATGTATATGGGTTGTAATTTTGCAATGGCATCTACTAACTTAGTTTAAATTATCTTAATCGCTATTAATTGGTAGTTAGAAAGCAACTGTTTGAGATATAGCGACGTGAGCATTCCTCATCTGAAGGAGAAAGTATACACAGACTTTACTATAATGGGATGATTCTTCACAACAGCCCACATGATCGCAGCAAAAATTCTTATAAACTTACAAAGACAACAACACGTTAGTACTATAGTGTGGGGCTGTATGCTATTGTCCTACGTCATTTTAGACAATGGCGTACAGGGGCACACGTCTTTTGTTTTTAACAATGGCGTACAGTGGTACACTTAATTTTGTTTGTCTGTACCCTATTGTTCTAGAGCATTTTAGACAATGGCGTACAGTGTCCCACATTTTGTGTGTGTAACAATGGCGTACAGTGGGACACTTATGGAATGATATAGGTCTGTTTAGAAACTAGTGTGAAGAGGGGCAGTAAATTGAACGAATGTTTATGACAATGGCGTACAGAGGCACACTTTATTCTGATGAATGGGGTATCGTGTTGTGGGGCGTGTTGGTTCGTGTACGTGGGTGGTGTGCGTACGTGCGTTGTTCATAATAATTAACTGATTAAAACTTTAATTAAAATTTAAAAATTTTTACCCCTGAAAGTTCTGTATTTTACGTTTTAAATGAGCTACTGTGGTATCGTGTGTAAAATAATAGAGTTACTGTAGCTGGTCCTTTAAGAAAATGGGTCACATAAGCGAGGTCGCGCGAAGGAGGAGGGATGAGGTATGCTAGCGTGGCCGAACTCTTCCCGGCGCGTATTTTTTCTCTATGTGTGAGCGCATTTAAATAGAACGCGCCTTTATTAGCCTGTTTTAATTGTCAGTTCACTGTAGTTTAATATTCGTTCTTTTAACTTTATTAATATTTACGTTTTGAGTGTAGATTTTAATAGAATAATTTTTTAAATATTTTATTAACGAGAAGTAAATAAGTGTGTGATGCGTTAAAGATATTATGTGTTATTTCGTTACAAATTGGCTGCTAATTTAAGCGACGGAGTTATTGGAGGTCAAAATGCGGTTAATGCGATTTTGCGGCAGATGCATGCCTCTGATGTTACTGGATTAAACGAAGATCTAGCCACTCTGTACTCGTTCCTGATTACCGTGAAGTCATTCCTGAACTGACTATTCCGCATACGAATACCGATGCACCGGCATTCAATTATCCGTATCATTTTTATGATTATGGTGTAGATGTATTCCCGCGTATGTCGTCTGCGGGATCCATTGACAGAGCAGGACATGTACGTAGCTTAGATTTTACGGATGATAACACTGTAGATCTGTCTACTCTTGACATAGAAGACTTAATTCCTGAACTATTTATTTGTGATAGGAGTACCGAGTCATTCTTTATCAATAATCCTACAGAATGTTATTGATTGTGACATAATCGTACCTACGCAACCTGCTACTACCAATGATCTAGTCGTTCATACGAGAACTGAACTATATATTCCTCATATGAGTACCGTACCACCACCATGGTCATCGTCATTTTTCAATTATCCTCATAATGATTATGATTATGACATAATCGATCCTATGCATTCTGCTTCAACCGATGTTCGTGATGGACATACACGCAACATCAATTTATTTGACGTGCCGCCGGTTCCTGACAGCATTGTGTCTTCTCCTAATGACCTATCTCTGGATTTAGCTCACCTTCCTAATGATTCCGCTTATTGCTGTGATGTAATTGTTCCTACTCAACGAGCTCTTATTGACACGCAAGCAGAACATTCAATTTCGATAGATGAATTTAGTCCCACCACTGATGAAATCACTCATTGTATATCAGAGAATATAGCACTTACCGAAGACCTTCTTAATCATTATTTGCAATGCGTTCTCTGTGAGTACCCTCAAATCGGAGGCTCGGTATTTGATTATACTGATTATATATCTGTGGAGACTGTGCGCAAATACAGTAGTAAAAAAGTATCATATCGAGGGTACTGAATATAAGGTATCTTTTAACAGATATCCTATAGCTGATACGCCACTTACTCATTCTGAGTTCGTGTCTGGTGCCTTTCAATCTTTGCTTGATTTGTATAGCGATGTACATCCGAATGATCATGTGGGAATAGAGTTGATTCACCCTTCTTTGGAAATGCCATTAGCCATGGATTTTAGGCTATGGAATGAAATTACACCTGCTGTAATTTTAGAATCGGTGGAAAATGTCATTCAGTCAAACACTGATTGTAGGTTATCAGACGGTTTTGAATTTCATGTTTTTCACATAGAGGACTACTACTCAGGTGGGAAAAATGATACTCTCTTAGGTTCGGCTGATACTAGATATTTAAATTTATTAAATTTACATTCATCTGATTTAGATGTATACATCCATATTAAAAATGTATTATACCCGTTTGCACTGATTATCCATTCTGTTCCGCAGCCGGAATACTTTTAGGAATAACATTTATTGAGAAAATGAACAAACTAATCTCTACATATAAATGGCATAATTTGATTTGTAATAAAACATATTTGACGCATATGACTCATGAGTATCATACAGCTTGCTGTATTCCTGAACGTGAAATTAATAGTACTGATTGGTATAACTTTCAGGAACATTTTCGCACTCAATTTTCTATTCAAGTCTACTCAGAGTCAACATATGAATGCCTTTTCGGTAGCGCTTTCACGAGTTTACCATATATCAATCTTATGCGTTCAGAATGCGATAATCATATATCCTTGATCACGTCTATCACTGTATTTCTTATGGTACGTAATCACTGTTCACAGTGTGATGTATCATACACTAATAATCGCACAGCATGGTGTCGTAGTTGTCTGACCCATAATTCTGATAAAGGATCTTGTACTTCTACAGACGCTTCGCATAAGATAATGTGTAATGATTGTCATTGTAAGTTTTATATATTCATTCATAAAGACGATGATGAACACGTTTGCGGCATGACAAAATGTCATGCGTGTAAAGAGAAGTTTGTCATTACTGAAAATCATACGTGTTATCATAAAGTAATTGAAGAACCTATTTTGTCATTATCCCATGCACATAAGGATGTTGACATTTGTAAGATTTTCAAAAATACATTATTTACGATCGACAGGTAATATTCTTGCAGAGCATAAAGTTAATCTCGTGGTAGCTAACGTATTCTGCGATGCGTGATTCGAGCAACCATTTGAAGACGATTGCTCTACATGTCATCAAGGCATGAATTGTAGATATGTTCGCTTTCATGGATTAGATGCAGTGGATCAGTTCATTAGCTGGCTAACACGTGTTAAGGCTATGCGTGCTGGTAAAATAATCAAGAGAGAATATGTTTTCTCTGACTACTTGGTGATCGTGCACAACGCTCGCGCCTATGATTATCTTTACTCCTTCAATGCATTTGCAAAACCACTAACCTACACCTTAAACCTACAAATATCATCATGTGTGGATGTACTGTTCTCTCATTTGACATAGGTGATATACGTTTTATCGATTCCATTAACTTTTTTCCTCTTCATTACGTAAGGTGGGTGATGCTTTTAATCTTCCTGTTCATAAGGGAACATTTCCCCATCAGCTCAACATGCCTCAGTATTGGGGTCCTGATAGAGAGATATTCTGTCCACAAAATATCAATGCGAATGAATTGATTGAATTTGATTATTGGTACAACAAACAGATATCGAGACATGAGCACTATCTCATCAAATATTGTAATGATGACGTAACCGTCTTATGTTTAGCCATGTCTAGATTTAAGACTTTATTTTCTGAATTGACGGATGGACAAAATCCATTTGTGACAGGGATAATGCTAGCAGGTGCATGTAATGCTGCCTATTGCATTTTATATAAGGCTTCGACTTGACAGCATACAGACTTTACCTGATTTCTCACTAAGAGCAAAACGCACTTATAATGTGTTGGGCGTAGAATGGATGGAATGGGTCAGTCGATGCAAAGGTCACCAAATCATGCATGCGCTAAATGGGGGTGAACAGAAAATATGCGGTCATTATGCAGATGGAATTGATGCAACTGAAAATACCACTTTCGAGTTTCTCAGATGTAAATTTCATGGGCATGAATCTGATAGTTGCGGTGATAAGCATGATATGTCATGTACACCGTATGGTGATCAGACATATGAAGAAGCCTATTCTGTGCTTCAATACTGCATTTCTTTATTTGAATCGCACGCATATACAGTGAGAATTATGTGGGAATGTGACTTTAAGAAACAAGTCGCTGATTCCTCTGCACTAAATGATTGTATTAACGAATTGGACTTAGCTCACCCAATATCCCCATGTGAAGTGCTATTCGGTGGACGTACGTCCACAATTCCTTTATTTATGGAAGGGGATGAGCATACCAAGCTCGAATATCTAGACTGTTTCCATGTATCCATCAGTGATGAAACAATGTCGATTTCCAGAAGGAGCATATATGGTAATAAGAGGCAATGACTTGAGTGATAAGACAGTGCATGACTTCTTTGGTCTTATTAAATGCAAAGTCTTTCCACCACGTGATTTATACTTTCCCGTGCTACCTGCTATAATAAATTCACAGCTTATGTTTGTACTATGCGCCAAATGCACAAAAAATGAACAATCTTCTGTATGCGAACATACGGAAGAACAGCGCAGTTTACATGGAACATGAACTACTCCAGAGTTACAGCTAGCTATATGCTATGGCTATGTCGTTAAAAAAATGTATGAATTTTGGCATTATCATGCGTCATCGCAATATGAGCAGCATGGCCACAATGGGCTATTTTCAGAATACATTGACCATTTTGTGAAAATTAAACAGGAAAATAGCGGTTATCCTGATTGTGTCAGTAGTGAGAGTGAAAAGGTGAATTACGTAGTTAACTATTATAAACATGAAGGAATACAGCGCGACCCATCAAAAATATCGAATAACCCGGGTTTGCGCTATGTTGATAGATCCTGTTTGAATATTTTGTGGGGGCAATTTTCTCTTCATAATCATACTAAGAATAGCATGATATCAACATGTAAATGTCTTCGCTCCTTTATGAATGATAAAAGCAAAACTGTAAGTTCCATTACATTCATGAATGATGGTCTTCTATTGGCCTCCTATTCAGTCAATGATGAATACGTCGAGTCCCCATTAAATACCAACTGTATTCTTGCATCTTTGGTGACAGCTTATGGGCGGGTAAAACTGTATGAATTCTTGTCTTTATCATGATACGGATTCTGTGGTATTTAGTAAGGTGACACATCCATTCAAGATCGAAGGGGGTATCTAGGTTCTTGGACGAGTGAAATCCCCCCCCTCCCCACCCGACTACAAGTTAACAAGTTTTGTGCACTAGGTCCAAAAAAATAAGTCTTGAAATGAAGTGTCACGATGATCCATTGATTATTAAACAGGTATCGAAGATAAAAGGTTTAACGCTGGGTACTGAACAATCAAAACAAGTTAGTTTTGATACAATAAAAAGATCCATCGATCAAATTATAAACGATGGTGAAATTATGGTATAATTAATGGAGGAAGAATTATACTCATGTCTCAAATTAGCAAGGATTTATTAATTGAATGTCGGATAGACATAGCATATTGGTTACGAGTATTATTGTTGCGATGTTACAAAATAATCGAAGTCTTTCTCATTCAAAACTCGCATGCATACGTTAACTTTACGTATGCTTAGTTATTGCTCACATCATATTTCAGGTCTTATATTACCGCACCCGCAAAAATATTTTAACTGTAAGTTGATGGCTGCTTAACCCACCATGAACTTACAGACAGATAGTTTTCAAAATATTTTGCATATCCAGTGATAATACCCATTGACTTTAGTGTACTGTGGCTCTCATTCACGTAATGGTTAAAAGTTGGTTGTCTGTGTTATTGCTCATAAAGTGTGCATTGAGTAGTAGACAGTGTGACATTGTTCATCCCGTGTGTATATATTCATTATTGTTCGAACAAACATGCGCCATACATTCAAATTAAGTGTGTTTATGTACGCCATTGTAACAGACGTGTGCCTCTGTATGCCATTGATTGAGGAAATTTCTGTCCGTCATTGTGTGTGTACGGTATTGTTCGCCAGATGGTGTTCAAGACGTGCGCAACTGTATGTTATTGTCTCTAACGAGTTATAAATTCCATAGATTTGCACTATGATTATACGTTCTCCATAATGGCATCTGATCTACTAGACGTGGTTTATATCTCAGCATAGTAGCGTTTAAACAGTTGTTACAAATCATACCTGATCTTGAAGATGTGGTAAAATGTGCGCGCAAAAAAGAAGGTGTACTATTTACATATTCGTTGGTCAATTCTGTTCACATTTCTATCTGCGACGACTTTCCATGTATTGACATACGCTACTTTTTCGGCTCTGACGTAGAACCGTGTACCACATGTAGTGGTTTATACCTCAAAGACGATGAGTGGGAATTATTTAAACAGAACGTGTTTAATTTGCTGGCAGCATTACCTAACTTTTATGGGCCTCCTGACATGAGCGGTGACACATGGTTTAGCATGATACCTCAGTGCATTTACGGTGTGAAAAATAAAGAGAACATGAGTGACATTCCATCCACTAGCGATTCCGCAGAGATGTCTAACCTTGTCTCGCTTACTTCGGATGCTATATACCCCAATGAGTTTTTTAGTGATGATGATGAACTAAATCTCACCAATGATGAACTTGTGTATGATACCGTCAAACTGCGTCAGTATTGTAAAGCTATGTGTCAGTCACGCCATTATTGTCATATGGATAATGTGCAAAAGATCAACCAGAAATTATTCGCATTCATGCTGTGTGAGAAGATATAGATGATGGCTGAGCAAGATTGTTATGGATGTCTAGTAAAACATCAGAGTCAACATGAACATTCTTGTTTAGGTATTGATGTACACCTTAATCTAATTGACAATTCTGAACTGTATAATGAGGCCACATTATTAGAAATGGACGAAGCTGAATATTGTGCTCAACTAGCCATCCATCATGATATATATATATGAACATCATACTGAACTGTACCACATGTGTATGACAGAATGGTATAGGTACATTGTGAATGAAATATATGAAAAACAGATGTTATCACCATAACTATAATTACTATTTTCTCTATGTGGGTATTAATGAAGTCGCTGCTTTCACGTTATATACCTGCAATAATAGTATCAATTCAAAAACATAATTAGGAAGATGGAATCTTATTTGTCTGTTTTTTATTTAAAATTAGCCGTACTTTTTATGCATTAAGCATTAAAAGGTCGGCTAATCTAAAATAAAATCATGCCTTTAAACGTCCCACCTACTTAATTGATTTTATATGCCTTTTAAAAGACATCACCTAATTAATTGTTTTATTTCATCAATCGTAACTTTGGAAAAATATGTTGTGTTTTATTTGTTTTTGTTTTGTAAAATCGTATCTTTGTAATGATATGTTTCTTATTATTGATGTCAGTATTAATAAAAATTGGATTTCGCTTGTTCTGTACTAGTGCCCCACTCTCTCGCTCTCTCTCTCTCTTTATCTATCGCTAGCGACTCGCCATTCCTACCCCGCCTCCTCTGCACGCACTGGTATGCGCACATTTTCACTTGACTGTGGCACTTGTCGTCACATGCCATCACTATTCTATTCTTTAGAGAAGAATGGGACATGTGAAGGATTGATAGAGTAATGCTGACAAAGAATATCGCATTTCATTATGAGCTCTGCATACTTAAAAAAACACCGTTATACGGTTTTGTTCAATTTTATGGTAAATATTAGCAGAATATGGCATTTATTTGGTAACTATTTAAAGATGTCATGGATTTGTTCTTCTTCATCGCGCAAGTATATGATGACTTTATATGATGAATTTATGACATCAAAATCTTCTATTATATGTTTTTATTTATAGCATTTCTCCTAAGATACGAAGCGAGTATATGACGTCACAATCATACACTTAAATGTACATAGCATTTCTCCTAAGTTACAATCCGAGTATATTACGTCACAATCATACACTTAAATGTTCATAGTATTTTTCCTAAGTTATGATGCGAGTATCTGACTCACAATTATTTACTTAATGTTCACTATCCAGAAAGCATTGATAAAGTGTTCACAGAAGAGTGACTATATATTACATCAAAGAGTTATGTCACCATAGTGATGGTTTGCATACGTTCTGTTTCAACTAAGGTATGTATATATGTATGAGCATATGCCTCCCTAGTCGAACGTGGACGTACGCATGCCGACGGAATGGCAACATCTCTTGACTGCAATACGACGTTATGTCACCCATTTACTATGATTGTCTGTGGGCCAACACAGTGCGGTAAAACTGAGATGATAAAAGCTCTAATAAGAGATTCCTCAGCCATTACTCACCCTCGACAGAGGATTGTGTACTGCTACGGTGCATGGCACGATGGGTATAACGATTTAGCGAAAGAAGTTGAATTTAAAGAGGGTGTGAATGTTGAACTAGACAGAAGTTGCAGAACATTGGTGGTACTCGACGATTTGATGAATAAATGCAATGAGAATGTGGCTGACCTATTTACAAAACGTTCTCACCATGAGAATTGTAGCGTCATATTTGTCATGCAAAATCTGTTTCACAAGCCGCGCAATCAGCGTGACTTATCAGTTAACTGCCACTACATGGTATTGTTTAAGAATCCACGTGATGCATCCTCTATTCGTTCTTTATCTAATCAGATGTACCCATGCAATACAAAGTATGTGATTGAATCATATAAGGATGCAACATGCGCACCTCACTCATCTCTACTCCTAGATTTGAAAGAGTCGACACCTGACAATCTCAGACTGTGTTCATCTGTTCATCCAAAGGGAGTCTGATACGTTTACATACCTAAGAAAAATGGCACCACGCAAAATAGAATGCCATTTACCTATGCTTCAATATTTGTCTAAAGTAAAACCTAAGATCAGAAATGATGTAATCAAACAGTGTTCGAACGAATTGGTTGATGTACTATGCGAATCATGCCTAAACGTATTACGTGGGAATGTTCAACTCACTAAATCATGATACAATCAGCTGAGTAAATATCGAGGGAAAATGTGAACACTGACTAATCATGGAGTGACATAGGCATGTAAAAGAAAATTGCTTCAAACAGGTAGATTTTTAGGAGCCTTATTACCAGCAGTGGTCAGTACGCTAGCTCCATTAATTGATAAACTGTTCACGTGAAAAGATGGAGCATACATATAAAATGGCGCTGGTTTATTACACTAGAAATGGAAATGCTGAATACTTTTATCCTTATGGAAGACGCCCTTCAGATGGAAGAATGATATAAAATGTGCAAAATGGTCACCATACGCATGTTTATTATTTCAACATGAACGTGTTCAACCATCCATGATGACTACTTGTGGATATTATTGCGTATATTTCGTATATCATCGTTCAAGAGGTGTACAAATGAAGCACATATTATGGGCGCTAAGAAACAGAGACAAAAATGATACTATAGTGAAACGTTTGATGCACTGGATTATGAATTTAAACAGAGACAAAAATGACGCTATAGTGAAACGTTTGATGCACTGGATTATGGATATAAACAGAGACAAAAATGACGCTATAGTGAAACGTTTGATGCACTGGATTATGAATTTAAACAGAGACAAAAATGACGCTATAGTGAAACGTTTGATGCACTGGATTATGGATATAAACAGAAACAAAAATGACGCTATAGTGAAACGTTTGATGCACTGGATTATGAATTTAAACAGAGACAAAAATGACGCTATAGTGAAACGTTTGATGCACTGGATTATGGATATAAACAGAGACAAAAATGACGCTATAGTGAAACGTTTGATGCACTGGATTATGGATATAAACAGAGACAAAAATGATGCTATAGTGAAACGTTTGATGCACTGGATTATGAATTTAAACAGAGACAAAAATGACGCTATAGTGAAACGTTTGATGCACTGGATTATGGATATAAACAGAGACAAAAATGACGCTATAGTGAAACGTTTGATGCACTGGATTATGGATATAAACAGAGACAAAAATGATGCTATAGTGAAACGTTTGATGCACTGGATTATGAATTTAAACAGAGACAAAAATGACGCTATAGTGAAACGTTTGATGCACTGGATTATGGATATAAACAGAGAAAAAAATCATGCTCAATGTTTAATTATTTTTCTACTATGTTTTCTTTAAGAATATAATTATTGCAAATAAATGTCGCTAATATTTATTTATTTATCATAAAAATGTATTGTCGTATACGTGTCAATAAATACATTTATTTTTTTTAAAGTTTTTGTTTCTTCGTGTTCCCTTACCCACCTCCTCTATCATCACACCGCCACCATCCCCAATTATCGCCATTTTTGATACGCACCAATGGAAGAATACATTTTAACATGAGTACATTCCGATAATGGCTAACAAACAATATCACACTAGGAGCGTGCAGCACCTCCCCCCACCCCCCACCCCCCACCACTCCCCCCCCCCCCCACACACACACACACACAAGGAACAAAATATTAATACGCCAATTAATCGTATTCGGGTGCATTATTGACTATGTCAAAATGTGGGATTTAACATCTGAATGCTGGAAATCGTTTGACGCGTTCTCATCCATAACTGAATCCTGCATATTAATGTTGCTTTATCAAATCCAGTTTCTGAAAAAAGCAAATGCCAATCAAACAGGTATGGCGAGATGAAACGAATTTTGTACATGCAATTGTCCACATAGTTATATTTTGAAATCCGATGATGTTAATATTAAGCGGTGGAAAAAAACATGTGACCAAAATAAGGGTATGCTCAGATTGGAAAGTTAGTTTTACTGACAGTGTTCATATTTTAGCTATAAAAGTGAAATGTGCAATATTAGCAAGGCATTCATCTTTTTGAATTGGTGAAGTAAAAAATGTAAAATAAATCTCAATTATGCGATCAGTGGCGTACTATCGGTTCTGTACCGATTAAGTGTGGATGTGCAGAATGGCACCGTTATAATGAGGTATCGGTTCAGCAGGCATATTTTATGGTAATATGTGAAATCCGGAACCGCTGGAGAGACTATCTAGTGGAACCGAATGAGCGTAATTACAATAAATGGGTGCACATGAAGTATCAACTTCGTGATGATTGCTGTGTGTGTATGCGTGTGTAAAACAGAGAAACCCCCAATTGCAAAATTGAGATAAAACACCAAGGCCTCTTTTTTAAGGGGCCACCGAAAAAACTAAATTATGTTTCATACATGCACAACATACGCACGCATTTATACGGGTGCATAAAAGACACACGCACACACAGATACACACACGCATACACGACATACACATGAATGGAATAGGGAATACATACACCGGTGCGCGTAGAGGAGACGGGAGACGCGCATGGAGCTAAGGAATAAAGATATTATTTATACGTAAATTGACACATAATTCCACCCCCCTCATAAATATGCAAAATCTGTAGCGCAAAATCCAAAACAAGATATTCAACTAATTGTACTTATGACAACTCAGTTAAGAACTGGGAAACGAAATGTGCACGTGTGTGAACAATAATGCGAACAAAAATGCAAAGGTGTAAATTATAGTATTTATTCCATTCAAAATTGTACAAAAAAACAGTCAAGAGAAGCACACATTCGTAACTACAAAGAGAAAACACACTATCTCCTTGTGAGTGAACTAGACAATAATTTAATAGTAATTTTGAATTACTGCATATTTCTATTAAAAAAACCCACTTAGAACGATATGGGTGGTACAAATAAGTACTTTCTCGCTTTTTTATTATTCCTTAACACGTGTCATGTTTGTAACGCGATCAAGGACCGATCTCACAGCTAATGCACCAATGATGAATGGTTAAATTAAACTTTTACCATACGTGAAAAATAATCTTTTTATCTTACAGAGTGAAAGGACATCAAACGCTTGAACTCACGACTATTAGGAGTCCTTAAACGCATGATTCATAGCCTTCAGACACATAATGCTGACATTTTGTTGTAAACGAGACAATGGCATCGAGCAGACACAAAATCTAACTGTCTGTTGTTATTGCAGACATTATATCACCGCTCCTATTAAGTAATTCTAAAACAAGTTGCACATAAATTGTTGTCGGTTAAGCCACCAACAACTTACGGGCAAATCGTTTTCAAAATATTCAGCATGTACATAGTTTTCTAATAAATTAACCTTTAGTGGCTTGAAGCAGCGAGACAAAATTAATAGATTTTGCACCAGACAAAGTAACTGGCTGACTGGCGAGGTGTTACAGACGACATATTCCAGGCGTTATATCTCTGTATTAGCTAAATATTTTGGAAATGATTTGATCGAGAGTTGATGGTGACTATGCGAACATCAACTTACGGTCAAATCATTTTAAAAATATTCATCTAGTACAGATTTATTTTCCATCGACATTATCCTTTAGTGGCTCGTAGCATAGTTAAAAACCAAATCAATACCTTTCGCCAAAACACTGTTCTGTGACAAATAATGTGATTGCAATCTGACCATCCATCTAGAATAACGTCAATATCACTTAACCAATTGTCACAAAAGTTTCAGTTTTCCAGAACGTTCTAAAGAATTGCCAAGTCTAAATCCTGGACAATTACCTCTACTAGACTAGAATTGCAGCATCGACACGTAAACCCAAAGAAGGATCCAGACATACCAAAGGACATAAAAAGGTTTGTTTTACCGCACCTAGTAGTAAATCTGGGCAATATACAGCTAATGGTTTTAGAAACTAGCTCGGCAGGCGAACAAAGGTAATCAACTAGTTCCAAGGTTTACTGGGTGGTTGTCTTTGGTTTCTAACTGTGATGCAAGTACAACAATGAAGACATTGATCACATACCTTCCGCCCATTCACAGGCCAATAACCGAGTATTCAACTGTAAATGAATAGTTTACACAGACACAAAGATTGGCCAAGCAAGCACATATGCCATATGTCCACCTCACCTTGGATGTTGGAGCAGCAACAAAGGTCTTCCATGTTGTGTGGAACTTTCCTGAGGAATTCAAAGACATCATTATTCACTTGGGCGATTTTCACTTACTTCAGGAAAACTTTGGTGTCATGGGACAATTAATTAGGGGTAGTGGCTTTGAAGACATCATCTTTCAAGCTGGCATCTGTGCACCTGGAAGCCTTCAAGGGGTGTTGAGAGGCAAGCATTACAATCGAGCTTGGAATGTGCATGAACATTTTACAAATGCAATGGAGCGACTTGTCCTAGCCGCATTTATAGAGTTAGCAGAGGAATCAGATTGAGTGCCTCCAGTACTAGTGGACTTGATTCATTCATCCCCTCAACCCACAGATTTTTCTACAATTGTGCAGGATCCGGATATTGCTTCCTTCCACACAAGATATGAGGATTTCAGCCACTCAATTTGGAGTGGTATTCTAGGAAAGACTCCACAGTTTTGGATAATATATCTAGACATGATTGATAAGCAAACATTGCTGCATGCTGCCAGTAAGGAAAACAAATTTGAGTTCAGGCTATTCTGCTGGAAGAATAGCATACCTTTGTTGGTCTCCTTCAACAAACAAAACAATGCTCGATATGGAGCAAATTACGTGCAAACACTAAAAACTCTAGAAGGTGTCAAACCAGAAGCCAGATGCTTGCTTCAAACGCAATGGATCTGAGGTCAGAAGAGTCACCACACATCCTCTAGGCAAGCAGTTGACCAAGCTGGCTGGCAAAAATTCAACAGGAGCACAAAGATTTCAGGTGGAATTAAGCAATTTGCAGCGCGCCAAATCAGCTATGAGAAATGGGTTTTGAACAGTCCACATCTGGCTAAATTCAGAGACGCTCTCATGGAGATTACTGGACTTGAAAATTCCATTGAAAATCCCCAGAAACCACGTAGGCCATCTCAAATCATGAAATCAGAACAACGAGTCCAAGCGTGTTACTGGTCTTGGAACATGAATTCATCAACCCATTTAGTACTGGCCTGGATAAGGAACGGTTGTACAATTTGTCCTCAGGGGCACCTAACATAGAACGGAGCCTAACTAGTGTAGTACAGTGGGGGTACTGATAGGTATCAGGAGTTTGTTATAAACAGATTAGATGATAATCAAATAAAGATCTTTGCACCAATTTCAAGATCGCGTCTGAAGACCTTCGTCGATGCAAACAAAAAGGTGAAGGTTGTAACAAAAGGGAAAATCAAAGAGCTGACATTCGACCGAGACATATTTGGAAAACGTGTGACCCTTTCAACCAAGCATAAGTCGGCGGTAGACTTGAACAAAGAGTATGTTGCTGGCGGTCAATGACAACTGTCCAGTTTTGAGCACACCAGAACTTCCTGAAAAGAAGATTGCAGCTGCATATACAGTTGATCTGATGGCAACAGTACGTGTTTTAAGGGAATTTCCAGACACCTTTGGTGATTTGGCAATGAAGATTCGGAGATGGGGAGGTAGTGACAAATGTATTATCAAAGGTTCTAAGACTAAAGTTCCATGCAACTTCAGTCAATTCTTGTACAATCGGGCCAATAAAGAATGCCCGATTGACTTAATCCTGCAAGTTTGGGAACAAAATCGAAATACCTTACCTGACGAACAGCTGATTTATTTCTCAAAGCGGGATATGCGCTACCTCATTACCAACGAAAACACAGTTGTTGTCAATTATCTTTCCTCCAACCAAGAAGAAGCAGACACCAAAATTGCCCTTCATGTGCAGCATGTAATGAAAACCTATCTAGGTCCTGTCCTCATACGCTCACCATCTGGTGACACTGATATACCAGTGATCTTGCTTGGTGTAATTCCAGAATGTGAACATGCTATTTACTTAGATAACGGCCATGGTAACAGTAGAAAGATATTCAATATTACCGCATGTAACATCTCAATACCAGTCAAGAAAGCACTACACGCTTTTACTGGCAACGACTATGCATCTCCATTCTTCCAAAAGGGCAAGAAAACATGTTTGAACCTGCTACAAAAATATCCCAAATATGTAGATGCTTTCCATGAGCTTGGGTCTGACTCGCAATTATGTGAGGATGTAGTAGATCTCTTGGAACAGTTTGTTTGCAAATTGTATGGGAAACCGCAAACAAGCAGCATTGACATAGCTAGGCAGCAGATCTTCTGGGATAATTATAACAAGAGTAAGGCAATAATCGACCTCGCTCTACTCCCACCATGTAGAGAAAGTTTGACTTTACACATGCAGTGAGCTAACTATGTGTGCCTTTTATGGAGACTATCTACAGTTGCCCTTGTAAATCCTCCCTGTAGTTCTTCTCATGGCTGGACAGATGCCTCCAGCATTCTGTGGACAGGAATGCCATTTCCAGCCGATATACCATCTCTGTTATGCAGTACAAATGATGAGGAATCAGATGAGGAAATGTGCACAGATGAATATGAAGATGAGATGACAAATTTATCTGATGATGATGAAGACATTTCCCTAAACTGAGAAAGGATAACTAATTCACGTCATATCAAAGATGTTAAAAATAAACGAAGACTTATCTTGCTTCATATCAAACTTGGATCAGGAGAATATTTAATCCGATCTGTGCTATTTTCCTTGAAATCTAACTAGAAACTTACCCCTTGTTTCCACTAGAGAGCTAACCGGGAATAACACAGTCAGTATGCATTATTTCGGAGTAATTCTCTAGTGAAAACAACGCCTTAGAATGCATTGCATGTAACACTTAACAGCATGAGCATACATGTTTACTTTCCTTATTAACTAATGTATTAATTAGGTCCATACCACATACAATTACACTTTGATATCATTAACCATATGGGTTGCTGAAGTTTTGCAGAGCACACTCATTCTCAATGACTAATCTACATGTAAGTGATGTAATCATATTTGTAGTTGAGCCATCTCATATGCACGTTTTGAAACTGTAATATGTAAACTTCATAAAAATAAAGTAATTTTTCAAAGTTTTTATATGTTGCAGTTTATTGTTTGTGGAGGGTAATACGTCTCTTTTTTTTTTAGAATTACCTTGTTTATGGCTTTTCATAAGTACCATAATGGCATTGATGTTGTGTATGTTTCAGAACAAATATTCGATTAAGCGGCGATAGGTATATAAGTGGCCAAAATGAGTGTCAATATGGGGATACGTGTTTACATTCGTACTCAAGCAACTGTATTTTCTTTGTCCAAGCATGCAAAATCCAATACATTCATATGTGGGTACACAAGGCCTCACATTACTATCAATTTGATTGACAGAGACTCTATAATTTGTCACAGAGTAGTATTCGATAGCAGATTTTTAGTGAAAATTCATAAAAATTAAGGGGTATGGTGTAAGTCCTCCATGTCTCTCTGCCATAATATTTACAGGCTGGCCACATATTTTGATTCATATCGATCCCCATACGATGGGCCTTAACTTAATATCAGATTTAAAACGGTGGCTTATATGGTGCAGGTGATATGACTGAAAATCCGATCATAAGTACGAGTGGCTCAAACTTGCAAAATGGGAATACGTGATTAGGTTTCACATTCTCTAACAGTGTTATCTCTGTCCAAACCTCCGAAAATGTTTTAGTTTTATATATGGATACACAATACATCACATTGCCATCAATTTGATTAGCAGATATTCTATATTTGTCTCGGAAAGGTATTTGATTGCATAAATTTGGCGAAAATTCATAAAAGAATTTGGGTTAGGAGTAGCTTTTCCACACCTCGCTGCCGAAATATTCATGGGATAACCACATGTTTGATTCATCTTGATGTGCAGCCTCTAGGCTTTAATTTAATACCAGATTCAGACTTGTAGCCTGTACGGTTCAGGCGAAATGACTGAAAGGCCAAGAATAGGTGTGAGTTGCTCAAAATAGTGAAACAGGTTCGCGGTTCATTAGAAAACAGGCAAAAAGTACCAATTTGTCCCAGCAGTTGCTTGCTCAACAACAAGAACCTGATTCTGTAATATGTTTGCCACATTATGGTACCCATGGCAATTACTTCTCTTTCAGGTGGCATTACACCTCCACTCACACCTGGTCTATCAGCTGCTTTGTTTCAGATTCCAGTGTATATCGTAATTGCTATAGGAATCCCAGCCAATGGCGTGTTGTTATTCTACCTGTTCAAGTCTGACGACAAATATCTGGCAGAGACATTCTGCATTATTACTAGTTTAGTAATGGCCGATTTCCTCACGTGCTCCGCATGGGAGTTGTCGTATTTCCTATTTTACCCTCAGATGGCGGTGAACGTACCGGACTTTCTCTGACCTATTTTCATGTATTTCAGTTTTCTTTCGATGGCTATGGGGACCTACGATCTCGCATTGTTCTCCACGACCAGATTTTATCAGTTAATTTATCCATTAAAATCAAGAGTAAATCTGACATTTAAGATAAGCATTTCTCTATCTATTGCATTATGGGCAACAAGAGCTGTCGCCCATATGCCAGCGCTAATATTTTACTCAGTTAGGTATGATTCAAAGCTTCATGGCAGATGTGCTTTGAGCAGTAACGCTAACCTTGCAGATGCATTTGCGCGTGTTGTTTTATTTGGTATCCCGGCCAACACGGCTATAACACTCCACATCGTAAAAGCCCTAAGGATCAACACGAGCATATTGATAGCTGAGGGGACCAGTCAGAACAGCAGACAAACCATAAACAGGACGGTTGTTATAGTGATTGTCGTCTTTATTGTTAGCTGGCTTCCAGCTTTCATTCATGGCATGGCGCATATTCTATTTAACATGAGGTACAGATTGTATCATTGAATTGCTATACTTGTTACCAATAACATCCTAATCTTCAACAACTGTGCCAACCCTTTTATCTACATGATCATGGCAAAACAGATTCGAGATGACATCCTTAACTATGTATTCCAGGCATGTTTTAGAAAGTATGCGCAGTCAAAGGATCCAGGAAGTACTAGTGTGAAGACATGAGAATGGACCTTTCTAGTTTTAGCTATGCCACACCCATCTCTATCTAAGCTCCACCAACACCACGCTCGTGTTGGGATCGATCTATCTCTGAACTAGCTGACTATCAATTTCCAGAAAACTATACAGGTAAGATGTTGAATATTTTGAATATTTTGAAGCTAATTTGAATGGGTGCTGTTGCTGCCATAGGCAGCAACAGCACCCAGTCAAATTAGCTTCACAATATACAACAGCATGTCTATTAAATAGCAAAGACATACAATTCGAACAACGTGTCAGACTATTAAGCATTAAAGACGGACTATTTCGATTCATTCATGAAGTCGTGATTATGACACCAGCCTACACGTCACTTACTTGATTATGGCGTCATATGAAGGATAGATAAACTTGGAATGGTCCATTGTCATGTAACGTGTAACTCCGTCCAGCCAGTTAGTTGTTGTGTTCTGGGATTTGGGATGGTGTGTGGTAAACGTTTGTTGTGTTCCTCCTTCTTTCGCTGGTTCACTACTGCCAGACTTTGCGATCTACCATGATGAAGTTGACTATCTTTTGTAGTTCTCGTTTAAACCAATGCAATATGTCCTAGATATCAGTTGTAGAAGGCCGTATCTGCTCCTTTGATCAAACGACCACATGCCTTCAGGAATCACAATTTAGTGGCCACAGCAGAAAGTGGCTATACCATATAAATTGTATTATGCGACCACATGTTTGTTTAGTGATTAGTTTGCTACTCTCGGAAATGTTTGCCTAAGACAGGAGAGCAAATTGAAATAGAGGCCCGTGCCTCTATTTAAATTTCGCAACTTAAAAAATTATATTAATTTATATGGAATGGAATCATCATATGTTAAGATTTTTTTTCGTTTCATTACATATAGGCTCACAGTTTAAGCCTCTAAAAGGGTATAAGTTTAGGAATTTTATTTTCAGATATTTTACTGTGATTATACACCTTTAAGTAGGGGGTTTGCTTCTGTTTTGCAAAGCATGAAATATATTTGGTTGAAGACTGTTGTTGTAGCCTTAGAGCCTTTTGGACCTTTGCTATCAGCAAATTTGTCCTGTATTATTTGCCCTTGCTTGGATGTAAACTCCTAAACTGTGAGGCGGACCGTCGCCCGGTTTCCAGACTGGTTCCCAGTGTGGTATGTGTACTAGTCTAATAGTAGTGGTGCGTTATTAATTCCGTTTTGTTAACTGTAATTAGCAAGATAACTAATTATAGACTGGTACACTTACGAATTATTCACACACCATAGGCTGATGATCCTCTACGCGACTAGTTTCGACCTTTTGGGTCGCATCAGGCACACGTAGGATTTGAACTCGCGATCAGGATGTGACACAGGACTTCTAGACCAGCCGCATATCACACATATACCCCAATTCTATCCAGCAATAATGCCAAGAGGTGACGAGTCCAATACGTAATCTGAAGGTCATGAGCTCAAATCCAGAAACCTACCTGCACCTGATGAGACACAAAAGGTTGGCACTAGTCATGCAGTGGATGAGTCTATGCGTGTGAATAAGTCATTAGTTTCATAATAGTGAGGTACCTTGGCAAATCATATCACGCATAACGTTACTTGCTGGACAAAAGCGCCACACTTCAATCCGTGTACTCAAAGTTTCTATGCTGATAATCTCAATGGATCGAAAACTAGATCCACTCCTTTCCCGATTATGCAATATTTTCAAAATGCCTGCCAGAATTCAATATATGGCACTGAAGTGTACAGTTCAAGAACATTTTAACTATATTGACACACCACAATCAATGCAGAATAAATGTATAATTAGCCATTGGTGTACACATCCATCTGTGATTTTATGTCAAATTATTCATGATTTTAACAGCATTATTCACTAAATAGAGCAAAACGTTTCTGTCAAGATCACAAAACCTAAATAGCCAGCATCTTGTAACAACAAAGACCCTTTCCTATAGCAGATTGAAATGTAATAAACGATCATTTTCCGTTAAAGGGATGCTAATCTCATGTCACATATTGCATTGTACCAATGGGTTATGGTTTATAGATTGCATATCATTCATATCCTGTCACATTCCCGTATCTGTATCACAATTATCTGCTTTGTAATATCTTGTAAATGTTATATGGTGGCCGCTACCATTTTGTCTCCTCAAGCGATAGTGTGATGTCATGTAAGTTTTAATGCATTATATTTTTTATTATGTAATAATCATCCCGTTGCATATTTTGAAACTAATTTGATTGGAAGTTGTTGCTGCCTAAATCAGCAACAACTTCCAGTCAAATTAGTTTCAAAATATTCAACAGCTTACCTGTATGGCTGTTTTTAAACCACATTGGCAAGCTATAGATGGCGCCTCCATGACTGACCGCATATACTGGGCAGATACACCAATTGTTTCTGATTGGTTGAAAAGTAAATCATGGCAGTCATCATAAGCTGTACAAATGGACCAACATTTAGCTACTAAAGCCTGAATATATTTCTTTGATGGGACGATAGAAAGCTTAAAATTCCATTCATAGTTTATGAGTGGCCTATTAGATCATCTGTATAGATATCGTGAGACGAGGTTAGTTATCCCTTAATAGCGACCACAATGCGTTGCCGCTTAAAGTGTTTGACAGGTTTGCATGGAAAGTGTTGAAACCTTTATTTGCCACCATATACATCACACGACTTATCGGAGATATAAATAGATAGACGTTTTCTAAACGTCGTGCATGCTCTTTACACTATTGACTATGTCTCTCAAAGACACCCACACAATTGTTGGACATGCACTATGATGCGTCTATCTTCTTCTTCACATGGGGAATCGTTCGTGGACTGCTAGACATTTTTGTGCAGGTTATTTTCAGCTGTAATGGAGATATCTTTACCACTCTCAAGGTGTGTTCCACTGACCTGGTTAAAAAGTAATAAGAAATATTCTATTGTGTGTTGTATGAATCCATCAGGAAGTCACTCAACCGTTTGGTCCATTTTCTTTTGTCTTTTTGTTCACGGACTATCCTTCTGTCGTACTTCTGTCCTACTGTAGTTTCTTGTGCATGCCTTGATGAGTGATGCGAAGTATGTGGCTAAGGCTACATCAGGCTGGTTGATGGATTCCAATTGTCTGTGAAGATTTGGGAGAAATGTCATGTCGACATACTATGAGAATGTTGCTGCTGTCACAGGCAGCATATGTATAAGAGATCTTTCTTTAACGATTTGCAATCAGCAGTGTCGGTCACAGTATAGTTGACTCATTCTCCTCTAGATGGATTTCCATGTTGTGTTGTTTGCAAATGCAGAGAGGGTCAAGCAAGCTGGCATCATTTCTGCTTGTTTTCACTTTCTGTGCCGTGCTTTTTTGTTTTGTCCATGTAATTCTCAACACTCTCTTGATTGTAGCATGGAATAATTCCTCCTTCGCAAGTAGAGCATCCTCAGTGAAGCGTTGATGTTGTTTTGTGCCTAAAGTCCGTAAATTTCACATTGTCGAAATAACCGAATCATCTGCACAGTCCCGAGTGTGCAGAATAAGATGTTTGCCGCTATTGATATAAGACCAGAAGACAGCAAATGTAACCAATGCCTTTGCTAGAGTCTTCAGAGACTCTGCATTATTCGCAGAAGGAGTCGACAGCCCTTGTGTTAGTAGTCGTGTATCCATAGAATGTGTTCCATGCATCCTCTCTCATGCGAGTCTATGCTTACTTTCAGAACCATAAACCGCGGTTCTTAATGTTGTTTCGGATTTCCTTTTGTGCACCTAAGTTAGAAGTTCATTGAACTGGAACAATTAGGTTAGATAGGTGGGGTAACCTTATAAGATGTGTATTAGACCTCTCAAGTCCGAACGACTACATTCAATGATGCTGTACCTGTAGACCACGAGCAAACTGATCCTATCTAATACATTCAATCGTTCTGAGTAGCACTGACTTGGTTGTCGTTTGTGAATAAACATGCGTGCGTGTTAACACATGTCTGAGTCATGCCGACTCGTACATATTCATGTCGCCATAATATCACGTGGATAGGCCTCTAAATCGCGATACTGGTATTATTGAAGATTGTTATGTACTAAGTTGAACCGGTTCGTTATGTCCGTGACATGTGCTGAACACTGGGACGTCTACAAACTAGTCTATGAATGCACCTGCTGAGACATAAACCAGACATTGCGCATTGGCTACTAAGGAGATACCAAAAAAATCCTCATTCATGATCGACGTCTCCCCAATGGCGCATGTTACAGTGCCTGTGCCAGACCAATACCGGGCCAACTAGGCCCTGTGCTTGTCCAGTACCGACCCAGTAACGTGAACTATCAGGGTTGATATCACCAGTTGCTTAGAGATTAATGCTGGTTATCGACAGTGTGGTCAATAAACATTTATCCATGGTCGAAGTCAAATTGATCCGTTCATCTTTTGGCGTGATTGTGATACAGGCCATTACAGGAATCTGGGCTATGATTCCCCAGACCAATTTAAAGACATACCAATTGTCCACTTGACGGACTACTCAATGTTCATGACGGCGCTGGATACGCCAATCAGTACGCATTATGATTCTGCCGTTAGCCTACATGTGAAGTAATTAGCTATGACGTCACATACCTGACATACGTACATATCGAATCTATCCGGTCGTGACAAATTCTTTACTGTAATTTGTTAATTTCCTGTCTGCATTCACTCAGATCATGACGTTGTAATCTAGCCAATAGGCTTGTTAAATGATGACGTATTTCCGGGCCGAGCCCGATTGTTACATACACAAAACAATGTTTTTGCTTAACAGCAAATGATGACGTCATAAACACGCACCTATGATGTAATAAAGCAAAGTACACACTTCCGGGTTGCGAATCACGCGCAGTGACGTCATGCTAAACAAGCCAATTATGACCAATTCAGAGACGAATTTAGCCTTTTATTTCAGGTATTCAATAATAAAATTGTCATCCGAGGATATTGGGTTGAAGGGATGTTTTTTCGGAGTAATTTGTAAATGAATCAACTTACTTCGCACACACCACTATATGGTGAATATTTAGAGATTAATTTACTGTATGATAAAGCTGCCTAATTCACCATTCCAGAGTATACACCTATCATCTGCCGTCATATGACGTCATAATCAGCTACGCGGCGTGTATCATGACGTCATAATCATTACGTCATAAATGATTCTATTTGGCCCGTCTTTAACTCTTAATAATCCGACACGCTGTACGAATTGTATGTCTCTACTATCTAATAAACATGCTGTGGCAGCAACAGCACCCAGTCAAATTGGTTCCAAAATATTCAACAGCTTAACTGCATAGCTTTCTGGAAATTGATAGTCATGGAGTTCAGAGATCGATCCCAACACGAGCGAGGTGTGAGTGGAGCCTAGCTAGAGATGGGCGGGGCATAGCTGAAAATGGAAAGGTCCATTGTCTAATGGATGATTATGCTGTCTACTTATGTAAATATCCAAACAGCTACCTCGTATGATATGTTTGGGATTGGTATAGGGTGATCCCGTGTATGAAAAACTTAAACATTGTTATATTTCAGTTGGTGCTTATTAGTCCAGGAGCTAAAGCTAGGTCAGAATCGTGACGTAGCACACCCAGTATTCGGAAGGTCTGACACTTGCTGTGGCTTGGGGGATATGTCCCACACATTTTAAGCCCTGTTGTATAAACAAATTGTGGTAGCACTAATTAGTTATCCTGATTTCTTTGCATAGGGGGTTTGGGCTTTGGCTGTATCCAAAGTGCACAACGATATAAGCATGATCGTGTCATAACTCAAAGTAATAGTGTGTCATACATGCTGAACACTCAGTCAGGAGAAGGGCTTTGACAGCACCAGGTACTGAAAACAGAATTCTTGATTGTGGGGTGTTTGGTAGAAGACCAGTTGTGACCGCGTTCATAGACACTGTCAAGAAGGATTGGTACCAATGTGATAGCTCAATCCAGGAACAGGCATTAGTCATGGATCTTGCATGGGCCATCGTTCGAATGTGTCCAATAAAATTGTTTGCGGTAGATCTTGTACCCATGATGACCACAGAAACACAAACAGTCCCTAGTTGGAGTGGATTTAATGCACTTGTATCATGTGCTAACGCACCTTTTACACAAATCGGTTACTGTCCAATGATTTCTGGATCACCAACTGAATTCAATACGGTGTATACGGTCATGAAACAAGTTCAAAGAATGATGACAACACTATGACAGAATGACTCGGTCATTACATTCGACTTGGCCATATATGTCAAGGCAAAGGAGATACAGTGGCGATATAAAGAAGAGTTTAGTGACACTGTGATCAGACTGGGGGGATTCCACATTGCGCTAAACTACTTAGCTGTTATTGGAAAGATGTTTGATGACTCTGGCTTAGAAGATCTCCACATAGAGGCCAATACATATGGTAGCAGCACGGCTGCTGCTCTACTTAAAGGGAAGTCATATAATCGAGGAGTGAGGGCTCACAAATTGGTTATGGAAGCGCTGCTGCGATTACAATGGCAGTCTTTTTCCAAATGGGTTCAACAAAATGGACAACATGAAGACCACATTACTCCAACAGAATTGGAGAGTCTGGATGAGAAAATTAAGATGTGCCGAAGCAGCATTGACGACTTAGACGCACTGCAAGAAAATTTCAAAGAGGTGTGTATGTACGTGAATAAATTGCAACAGCTGTTCAAATCCTTTAAAGTTGAGTCAAGCTCGAAATCACACCCGTTCGTATTTTGGAACTCGTATATTGATATGGTAGAGCTGCTGCTTGGATTCATAAGAGCTGAGAGAACTGGAGATTGGCAGGCACACCTATCTGCTACTGCTGCTATGGCGCCATATTTCTACAGCATGAACAGAACCAATTATGCAAGATGGCTGCCAATATATCTTGCGGATATGAAGATGCTTCCAAGTACACATCCCCATGTACATGAACAATTCTTGAATGGAAATCATTCCGTAAGTCGCTCAGACCATCCATTCAATCAAGTGTGGACAGATATGGCCTTAGAGCAATCGATTAATTTGGATTCCAAAAAGCGAGGTGGTATTATTGGATAACACAAAAGCCAGGAGCTCTGGAGAGGTGGTTTTTAACTAGCCACGAGAGGGCAGCCATAACAACGGTCACAAAGCAAATGTGTGGGTTACAAGATAGTCACATGTTTGGAGTACATAAGGAAATGGGGACTAATCGAATGAACAGGCGTGAAACCGATGTGCAGAAGATACTTTCGATGTTCTCATCAGATATAATGACAATCCCTTTAATATTGCGGAAAACGACGACAGCGAGTGTCTTCCGCTTGTAAAAATTGCAACTGGCGTGGTATTGCCTAGTGAAATCGCCAAGAGACTTGTTTCCGCCTGTGACATTGGTAAGGAGATTATGGAAAATTGTGTTCAGGAGCGGTTGGACACTAACACGAGAAGCTTTTGGGACACGTTGTCACACTTAAAACTTAAAACATTTGCCAGCCTAGCACAGAAGAAAAAACTCAAAACAAATGATGAAAAAATTCACTATGTGAGATCTGACCGCGAACTATTTGGTCGATTAATTATTGCCGCAAGGTCCAGAGATGTTGATTTAAAACTAGTGATGACGTATGAACTGTCTGCTGTTCCACTATCATTGTCGCATACGGATGGGACTCTAAGAAAGAATGTGAAAAGTGTTCTGTTAAGTGAACTAGAAAAGGAAGTAAAGGTTGATGGACGGCTTCCACGTGTTGACAAGACAGGCGCAACAGCTTATGTTGTAGTAGATGGCATGGCAATTGTGCAAATGGTTAAAACTGGAGGTACGTCTACATTTGGAGAATTGGCTGATAAATACTGGCACATCTTACAGTTCCACTGAATCAAGAAGACTGCAACAGAGTAGATATAGTTTTTGACATATATGATAGACTGGAATCTCTCAAAGCGGAAGAGCGGCTAAAACGTGGGTCATCAACAGCATTGGAAGTAAAGATTGCTGGAGAAAATACTCCCGTTCCAAAGCAATGGGCCAAGTACATCAGCAATCCAAGCAACAAAAGTAACCTGGTTGCATTTCTCAGCAAGCGGTGGCGTGATACTGGTCCAAATATGCTATCTGCCGAGAATTGCGTCATTCTTGCTGGTGGCTTTAACGATGGAATGGATGTTGTTGTCATTTCAGCGAACAATTCGCCGTATTTGGAAGAACTTCGATCAGATCACGAGGAAGCAGATACGCGTATGATGTTGCACGCGCTACACGCTTCAAAAGACCACATGCGTGTTGTTATACAGTCTCCTGATACAGACGTGGCAGTACTTAGTATATATATATACGTATCGTTCGCTTCACTGTTCTGAACTATGGTTCCGTACGGGCACAAAGGACAAATTGCGATACATACCAATACATACAGTTGCTCAAGTACTGGGCCCAGCTATCTGTCTGTCTTTGCATGGGTTTCATTCTCTTACAGGTTGTGATAGCACTAGTGCATTATTTGGAGTCGCTAAGAGAAAAGCATTCAATCTCTTAAAGTCATCTGAATGTCATCAGCTTAGCTTAGCCCAACTCGGCGAACATGTTGACTTATCACCGAATACTGCAATTCTATGTGAGAAATTTGTCTGTGAGTTGTATACCACCAGGGATGTGGGAAAGACAGCTGATGAAACCCGTTATTGGCTCCTTTGTCAAAAGAGACAAAGAGATGAAAATCTTCCACCTACATCGAATAGTCTAAAGCATCACACCGAAAGGGCCAATTTTCAAGCTCTTGTTTGGAGACGTTCATTGCAAGCTGTTCAGAATCTTCCATCTCCAAATGGACATGGCTGGAGTATAGTGGATGGTCTACTCAAGCCTGTTCTAATGTCAAAGGATCCTGCTCCATTTGGATTAATTGAACTCACATCATGTAGATGTCAAAAGTCTGCCTGCAAAAGAACAGATCTCTGTCAATGCAAGGCTAACAATCTACTCTGCACTGAAGCATGCCTTTGTATGGGAGGTGAAATGTGTGACAATGTTCAGCATACAATTGTCGAAGATGACTCTGACACGGATGAGTAACATTCTCTCATTTGCTCACGTGATAAATATGTCCTGCCAGCTTGTGTAGACATGCACTGCATGTCAGTTAAAAGTTTAATTATGAAAAATGTAGAAAACATTGGCATTGTTGTAGCTAAGGTATTGCTAGTCACAAGAAGACCTAAGTGCCCCAATATGTACAAAGCAACATACGGGTGTCTTAAACGAGGTTGATTATGTATAAATCTGCGATATACGATCACTCCTTTCCATTTTGGTTAAGATTGTATTGATATAACATGCGCTTAAGTTTGTGAAAAATTTACCATTGTGAAAATTGTTTGAGAGCTACATTCAACACCTATTGTAAATGGGCTTCTCACGGGTTAGTGATACCACAATTTTCTTGTACAACACGGCTCAGAATATACCCAAGACATCGGTCTAGAATAATATAGAGACAAACCTTCTGAATACTGGGTGTGCTACGAAACCATTCTTCTAGACCCCTTTTGAAAATTGGCTCCCGGACTATATTTGGACATGTGTGATAACAGTATCTGTGTTTCCCTTCAATAATATTATTTTACCGTAGTCTGTAGTAGACTCTCATCCAGTTACCATACTAGATCCCATAGTGTGGCATATATACCAGGCTACTTGTACGGATGTCATATATTTTTACCCCTAGTTGAAGGGTGCATTCCTAGCTACGCCCGCCCAGTTCTATCTAAGCTCCGGCCATGTTTTGCGTGTGCTGGGATAGATTAATAGACTTTGAAACCTGGCCTCTGGAAGCAACATCGCCCCTTCAAAATCGTTTCAAAATATTCAACAAAATGTTTATTAATCAGCCAATCTATCAAATACACAATTCCTACACTTGACGGACTTTCTTAAAATGTTCATGACTAAGCTAGATACGCCATTCATGTTGATTGTGACGTCAGCCGACCTATGAGATAATTGATTATAATGTTATATACTTGAGTGATAGACAGATCAAATTTCTCCATACCAGCTAGTCAGTGGTTCTTAGTGCAATTCCTCGTAGAATGGTACACTCACGACACATTGGAACCAGTCTGTCTATCTATGAGAGTGTGTGTAACAGACTAGATGACTGACCTATCATTTAGCGACCATTAGTGATATATACTCATAGATATAGACAATTCTAGATTGATCGAGACTGCCTCAGAATGACCGTTCTCTGTTTGTACTCGTTTGTTTGAGTCGCCATGTTTGTAAAATATAAAATGTACTTTAAAACTAATTTTTTGTTGATGGCATAAACTAAATTTGCTTTGAATTAACAGAATATGCACATCGCCAGTAACTGATTTAACTATTATATTCTTATTGTTCGTGCGCACACGAGCGCAGTCAATTTATGAGCTATTATTGGTCAGACAGAATGAATTGCAATATAGCTTTGCATACGCTGTGATTCTCAATGAGTTCTCTAGATTGATATGTTAAACTCAGAAATCCATTTCGGCAAGATAAAAGCTTGTTAAAGGGATGCTAATATCATCTCAAATGTTGAATTGCACCGATAGATTATGGTTTATAGATTACATATCATTCATATCCTGTCACATTCCCTTATCTGTATCACAATTATCTGCTTTGTAATATCGAGTAAATGTTCAACAGTGATTACCGCCATTTTGTCTCCTCAGGCGATAGTGTGCGATGTCATGTACGTGCCAATGCATTACATTCTTTATTATGTAATACTCATCTTGTTGAATATTTTGGAAGTATTTTGACTGGAAGTTGAGTTTTAAAATATTCAACATCATACGTGTATGATTGCGTTTACACCACATTGTCAAACTATAGCTGATATCTCTATGACTGAGCCTATATACCGAAACACATTAGGGGTTTTTTCTGATTGATTGAAAGGTAAGTCATGACAGCCATCATAGGGTGTAAAAATGTACCAAGGTTTAGCTACTATAGCCTAAATATCTTTTTAGCGGCATGACAAAAAGGCTTAAAATTAACAGCACAGTTTATGAGTGGCATATTAGATCACCTGAATGGCTATCAAGCGATGGGGTTAGTTAACCTTTAATACGATGTACTTGGAAAGAGTGCATCTGCGATTCAAAGCTAACTCTGTCAGGAATACTCTTGTATGTAATAACATGTGTACCACTGATGCTGTACAATCTGTAATAGCTGGGCAGTTTCAAAGGCAGTTCTAGATAAACTCGGTGCCTGTCCCTACACAAACCTTCGTGCTATAACCCAACATCACTGCCCTGACGGTATAATCTCTAACTAGTGGGGAAGATAAATGAAACAATGTTTCAAATGGCGATACAAGCACCGCAATTGGCATGAATATTCCTTTTAAAAAGTCATGTTAGCCATATAAAAACTTCAACAAAGAAATTGCATGACCCGAAGTTTGTCGGTTAGTTCCAAAAGCTCCATCCTTGCTCTAGTTTCGCCATTTGTGAAAGGGTTCAAATCAAATTTAACCAATTAATCCCGTAGCTAGGCTGAGATTTTTTTGTCCAACCTTGCTCCGGAGTACCCGTATTAGGTTTTTTTTTACAGAATATGTGTCTATGGACCCTCCCTATCAAGAATCTGAGCGGCACCATCAAGTATTTTGAACAAATGCCCTATGTCCACGGCAAGCATTGTGAAAATTAAAAAATACAAACAGTCAATTATCTCAAGATATAGATGAACCGTTTTCAAAATCTTGGTATGGAAATGTGTTTCATAGGGTGTCTTATCGAATGCGGTCATGACCTTGAGGCGTTGAGGTCACGGTTATTAAAGATACATGGTTGAGCTAAAGATGGATTTATTTTCTAATAACTTCCAATAAAATGGTCATTATTGCACTGTCAGGTTCATGGTCAGTGGAAGTTGATGCCTCCGACTTGTTCAGTTCATAAAGATTGTCCTTGATGCTGTACTCCATATAACTGTCGCGAATCTGATATACTCCATATTTTTTCACCTTTCTGAATACCCAAGTCATCGTCTTGTCTGGCTAATTCTGGGCCTTTCCATTTGTAGGTCAAGGGATCATCTAAAGAATAGATAATCCTTTGATGATAAGGCTCGAGTCCTGAGCTAGATATCTCATTGAAATCTCTACTTGCAGCTGCCGCTTTGAAGTTGGTGTTGTCTTAGCCGCCATGATGTCACATGAATTGTCAACCATTGTCATTGGAACCAGTGCTAAATCATACTTCAGGACTTCCAGAAGCTTGCAATCTGATGATGATGATGATGATGATGATGATGATGATGATGATGATGATGATGATGGTGGTGAGCTGCAATCAGTCCTTCTTCACCTTTGGCCACTTTCTCTTGTCCTCAGCCAAAATCGTTAGCTTCCTCAGGCATCCTTAGCACATGGCCAAACATGGACAATCTTTATGGACAGCGACGATGTATTACATATCTTGCATAGTGCATCGTGCCCAGTGATAGTGTGGATGTGTTTGCGATGGTAGCCATCAAGTTATTTTGTTTTTATTTATACATATTTTTATTGTTAAAAAGACAATAGGGATTGAGTCACAAGTTGTCTCCAACTCGCTCCCATCAAGTTTGTCCCGAGCTGCCTGTGAAGCTGGCCAGCTGCTACAGGTGTACAACATCAAGGATGCACAGTTTGCATTGTCTGAGGGCATTTTACATCCAACAATCCGCAGCTTCGAGAAAGACTTGAATGCAGAAATGTGTCAGCATTGACCTCACAGTGACATTCTGCAATTCGCTATGGTGAGGATGCGCTCTGCATTATGATGTGCACTGTTTAATGGATTGGTTGACTCGTCAAGCCTGTGGCAGGGATTTCATCTGAACCCTTCATCTGATAGCATGCGCAAATTCTGTTCCCATTTGTGGAGGAGTTCCATCGACATCTCATGTTGGGTCATGTCTCCCATGCCATTCTGTATGCGGTCACAGATGTGCAGACAGAAATCCTTCTCATTAGACGACATGAACCCATGTCATACATCAAAATGGGGGTTTTAATCATCATATCTGCTCACAGCACATTCCAGGTCCCAGGAACGTGATGAGTCCCATGTTCACCTTCCAGAAATTGTCTAAAGATTTCATCAGAAATATAGGAGCATGTGACTCACTGCACCTAGTTTTCTCCATTGTTTTCTCCCGTTTCATATCAGCCTAATAGTATAATGAGGATGACTAGTTTGAGAGTCTATCTAGCCAGTGCTTTGTGGCTCTGCTAATCTTTGTATGAGCTGCTTTGAGAAGTCCCAGGGCATGGTTATTCTGAGGACACGTCTTCCCTGCCAACATATGTTCAACACCACCAACAGTACAGGCCACATTCTGCCATCAGCGTCACAAGACACTCAATAAAGCTCATAAGGAAGTGCATTCTTCCAAGACATAACACCATGTTGGTGCATCTGTCAGGTTAAGACCAAGATATGCAATCTTATGCACCTCTTGGCCACACATAAACACGATGATATCCTGCCCCATTTGCTGTACTAGTATCTCCATTTCTGTTATGGTTGTCAGCATCGTATCAGGATCCGATGGCTTCACGTCAATAAGCGGTGTGTTTAAGTGAAGAAATGATTTCAATCCAATGCACGACTTTCTTCTCTGTCCATTTAGTTGGCGAAGCTATGAAAATAGATCCTGAGATATTTGACTTTTGTTATTTTCGATTTTAGTAGTGGTTGCAATGGAAACGTGCCATCTTTTTCAAAATGCTCAATGATGCCAAAAGGCATCACTCGGATTATTGATACGGAGGGTCCATAGATACAAAATGTGCAAAAACCTATTGTTGGAACTCTATTGATGGCTTTTGAATTTTATACTGTATGCGATCCAGTATGGGCCAAGATATACTTTTGTGGCATGTTTTGCTATAGTCAGAGCTATTGACGTTTAACTTGGTAGGTGGATAACTCTGGACATATGTTACCGCCCATATAATAACTACATCAGATAACCTACTTTGGGGGAAAATATAGGTCAAAATTCAATTTTCCTGTTGAAAGCCATAACAAGTGATCGGGCTATTGTTTAATGTGTTTTTTGGATACTGTAATTAAGCTCGCTATATGGACTGTATGGATACATTTTAAGCTTAAAGTATCTCGCATGACAAAATTAGGTCAGTGTGACCTAAGTTTCACGGTTCACTCAATATCATAGACACAACAGCTACCGCGATCGTGCGAGCTTTTCTTCTATTTCTGAAAGATTTATGTTAACAACTCAGCAACAGAATAAACGATATTACAAAACAAATGCCAATATTCAACAAAGGTTTATTTGCTATTAACTTAAGTGTGAAAGTACTTCTTCATCCTCAATTATCTTTGCAATTTGTACTTAGCACTTTGTTACTGTATATGGAGTCATTCAATAATGTGCCAGTCCAAAATCCACACGCCATGCTCAATGGGGCTGGACACAACAACGTGTTATAAGATATGTCTTCTGGACAGCACTCCAATCAATAGTGCAGAATTGTGAGCAGCTGACAAAGTGTTGCCTCAAGATAGAACGTCGTGGAAGGTGCAACTGCTGTCGATTTGGATCCACTTGCACAGATATGTGTAGCTGCAGATGCAAGGATTAGTTTAGATGTGTTAACAGCAACTGTTTACAACTCTGCACAATTGATGTGAGTGCTGTCGAGAAGATCCATATCCAGCCTTCCTGGTAGAATGCGCGCTTTGCATGCTGAAGGAGAGCTTTTCGAGTTGGAGGAATAGCTTCATACGACGTCTGCTTTCGGGCAAACATATCTGGTGTTGCGTCATCAATATCTTTAGCTGTACCGAATCTGTCACACATAGTGACTAATAACTGCTTGGGGATTTTCATGTCGTTATCTTCAACTGTTGGCAGGTGCTGACTGAGTTTTATGAAGGCATTAGATGCCTCGGTACACACCTCTCAGGCCTTCCACACTTTTCCCTTTCCTACGAAAGGCGGACACAATATCGCAGCCAGAGAATGTATGAAAGAGAACCCTCTGGTCTGGTCTGGTCCGATTGAGAGATTGAGGTTATGTACATTAATCCAGTTCCAGTTTCTCAGTCAGTCATATGACGTGACGTTTATGATGATGTCATAATCAATTACACCATTCGTGACGTAATTTATTATGACGTCATCCTAAACGTTACGTCATATGATTGACTGAGAAACTGGAACTGGATTAATGTACATGAAGCTAAGTTCGCCACGAATGCTTAATTGATGACGGACTACGTGTGTTTTACGAATTGCATGTTAAAATACTATTTAATAAACATGCTTTTGAATAGGTTGAAACTACTTTGACTGGACGCTGTTGCGAACAGCGCCCAGTCAAATTAGTTTCAAAATATTCAACAGCTTACCTGTATAGTGTTCTGTATATTGCTAGTCAGTGAGTTCAGAGATCAATTTATCCCAACACTGGCGAAGTATGAGTGGAGCATAAATAAAGATAGGCATGTCTTTGCAAAAACTGGAGTCCGCCATTCAGCTCACCTACAAGGAGTTGCTTATAACTTTGATGATTGAGCACAACCAACCTAGCCAGCTAAGCTATGTCCACTATGTATTAGCAGAAAACTATACAGGTAAGCTGTTGAACATTTTAAATCCAATCACGTTCCCTTGAAAAAGCTTGGTTCAGACCTTGCCCTAGATGATATTTTATGCAGTTTGCATCAATCCTCCAAGCGGTTTCAGCGAATAAGATTTTTAAAGACATTTCTAAAAATCGGCTGAAGTCCAAGATGACCTCTTGCCCAATTGAACGATGGGCTTCGTTTGAACACACGTGAAACTCTATACCCTCATGAGGATGCTTCCTGCCAAATACAGTAGTTCTCGAGAAGACATTTCCCATTGCTTTAGTATGGGAGCTTTTGGCGGGAAACTGATCCAAGATGACCGTTAAACCGTTTATCCAACAGTTTCGTAAATTGCAAATTTCATATCAGAATACTAAAACACTCATATGAAACCAATTTAGGCCTCAAAATTCATCAAATAAAAGAATCCAATCTGGCCGCCAAACACGCTATATTTGGATTGGCCCACGGCGGACATTTTTTTGGACGGATCAACTTCCCATGAAGAAACATTAATGGTCCTTAGTTTCTAATTATATCTGCCAAATTTCGGCCCGATCCCTTTAGCGGTTCTGGAAAAGAAGGTGTTTTCGCTACAACAAGCCCAGCCAAGATGACCGCCGAACCATTTGACCAATCAAGTTCCCTTGAACAAACTTGGTTCAGCTCCTACCCTAGATCATATTTCATGAGTGTTACATCAATCCCCCAAGTGGTTTCGGAGAAGAAGATGTTTAAAGACTTCTAAAAATTCACCAAAATCCACCGCCGGCCAAATTGGTCGATTGACTTCGTTTGAACAAACTTGGATCCCTATGCCCAAAGGACGCTTCCTGCCAAATATAGTTAAAATCGGCCAGGCAGTTCTTAAGATGAAGTCATTTAAAGTAAAATTTGATGGATGACAGACGATAGGCGGATGGACAAAAGATGGATGACGGGCGGACACACGACGGATGGTCGCCACGGTATAAGCTCACGTGGCCTTTCAGGCCAGATGAGCTAATAATGGAAACTATAGAGTTAAGCTGTTGAATATAGTGTAGCTAATTTTACTGGGAACTGTTATTGCCTAGCACCTCTGGCAAAGACAGCTCCCAGTCAAATCATATATCAATGATCTTATGTTTGTGCCGGTAGAATACGTCCGTTATTATTTTAACTATTTTGAAACTAATTTGACTGGGATCAGTTGAAACCATTCTTTGAGAGGCCACAATGTCTCCCACCCCACTGCATCATCACTATGATAGATATGCAAGCACGATGGCCTTACAAATCCAACTGGAAAATGTAGAACTGAAAAGTCCGAAACAAGCCGATTACTGTGTTATAATCAGATAAAGTGTGATTCAGTATTTTGAAATATTGCCATACGGCGACACTATAACGGTTCTTTGTGCCACTTCAGAACATTAATCACCAACTAGCCATCGAGGCCAAGAAATGAGTAAGAATTGAAAGAGGCGTGCTCGTCTGTAATACAATTGCATAAGTAGTGAAGTAGAATTAGAGTTTAACCGGGAACAAATTGGGTACCGCGTTTTTTACAGCATTCGACACAGAATTATGTCCATATTAACACATCCAAAATCCGCAAAAATCCGCTTTGGGCGGAATTCTTTATAAGCAAATTAAGCTATCGACCCATTCACCATTGGTTTTCTATGGGAATTTAAAAGGTGAACATTTTAATGGTAGAGAATGAGATGTAATGGTCTATATCTCAGCTATTATTTGTCCAATTGTGACTAAATTTGCTGTGTACATGTAATCATCATTGTTGAAAGGGGATACCTAGAGAATCTCAACAATGTCCAATGGCAAATATATGTAATGATCTAATGTAGCAGAATTAAGCCAAAAATTGTCCGAACCGGGAAATAATTGGGTATCACGATTTTTTTACGCCATTCGATGCGGGAATATGTCATTTATGACATATCCAAAATCATAAAAAACTAACTTGCGCAGAATTTTTTATACGCATTAATGCGCAAGTGTTAATATTAGTGACCATTTTTTATACAAACGTACCTGGGTAAATTTAGAAATTGTATAAGAAAGTAAAATCAAAGTGCCATTGCACACTAATTTAATCAATGCGTGTTTTGTGGTATCATATAGCTTCACATTTAAGTTGAAACAATGCCCCAAATGGTTGGTCTTGTATTTTCATTTAATTGAATTACTAGAATATGCAAATTACCTGATTATTATATAATAACTGGCCACATACAGGGAATAAATCCAGCACTCACAGTGGAAATAGTCTCATTAGGTACTGGATTACCTTTAATTATATATTTCCATTGGGGTATGGCAGAAACATGCGATTTACCCCTGCAAGCTGAAATATCCTGTGTAATATGTCAAAATGAATTTGTTACGGTTGAATTAAATATGTCTGCGCATAGTAATCAACAATTCTTTCATTCTAATGGTCGAAACAAAATCCAATTCATAAGGTTATTGACCCAAGAACTAAATTCAGACGCGCATGATGTAAGCACAGCAAAAGAAGATGCTGATACATTGATCGTGAAAGCAACATTGGTGCGTTCAGCTGATCAAACAGTGACCGTTGTAGCCGATGATACGGATATACTCGTGTTGCTAATTCACCATTTTAAGCCTAAAATGTTTGAGATTTACTTGAGATCAGAAACCACATCTGGAAGGACCAAAGGAACCAGTCTTTGTAGAATCCGAGACCGCAGGAATGAAATAATAAATTGCATAGAGCATCGTTCGAAATTATGCTGTCTGGCCATCGGTGTCCAGTGATGGTGCGTAGGAGGTTGCGGTGGCAGGCGTCGAGCTTGTCTAGAGCTGACTTTGGAGCTGCCCAGCTGTTACAGTTATACAACATTAAGGATACAGATGTTGCATTGTATAAACATAGTCTCTTTATCAAGGGCATCTTTGTTCTACGAGTCCATAGCTTCCAGAAGGATTGGAAAGCTATGTTCCCATGATGCAGCGTGCAGCAATGTCACCAGCTCCATATATAGCCTTCAAAAATGTCTAAATTATCATTTGCTAATTTGAACAGAAATTGAACGGAAGCAAATATACATATTTTTATCAGAGATAAAGTTGCATTGGCTCTATTAATCTGACACTTTATTCGACTAAGTAACAGATTTAGCAACAAAAACATATTATGTTGGAGATTATACATCCGGGGTGTAAAAGCTGAGCTCTGAAATATTACTTTTGAGAGGGTCGTGAGCGATTTAATCAGTATATATGATATCTATGTTTAATGCCGTCACACTCTCTCTACCGAACACTTGCTCTTCGGACCACAAGATGATGGCTCTTTATAACGGGTCGTCGTATGACCACCTGTTTTTAATAAAAACAATCGTGTGGCCCTAAAAGCCAATAAATATTACCATAGGCTTATATTGAGTGACGATTTGCTTCAGTGAACACTTGTAATGGTCTATAAGGTGTCCGTTATAGACAGGTTATCCTGTATCTCGGGGTTCAGTGATGACTGCTTCAACATTTGAATTACGATTGCATTTTTCGTATGAGGTTTGGAAATGTATGTCGGCTCAGGACATATCGCCAATTCTGGTGATATACTGGTGTGTTACCGGTCCACAAACATCCACTCTCTGTGGTGCGCTACAATATATAATGAATATATCAAAAACGATATGTGCTCCGGACAGAAATCAATGAAATCTAGTCGTGCCCAATATCGACCTGATAGTAGTCGCTTAGTCTATGACAAAGCACCATAGAGATTAAGAACCAGCATTCAAAGATATAGATATAGGAAAAATGGTGAAGGAAATCTTCAGCGAATACCCGCCAATCAAAGGTAGAGCCGATAATTAGTATATGTATGTATAAGTAGTATGACTGTCTATCGTGTGGCTCATCATATGTGGTCGTATCGGCACCAACAGCTCCCAGTCAAATTAATTTCAAAATATTCAACACCTTTACTGTACGCTTGTCTTGAAATTGAGACACTGTACTTTTAGGGTTAGAGGTAGCTCAAGATTAACTACTTCTGACGCATGTATTGTGAATACATTATTCTTTGATCTCATGAACAGCTTCGGATCAAACTGTAATTAGAAGATGGACGACTATACTGATCACACACCACCGTAAAAGCCTGATAAATATATAAATCATATTATTCTTCCAAGCATTATGGATTGTTTATAAATTTGCATTGTGGCCAGACCAGAGTCATGTGTTGACGGGCTGGGTGATATGACTTTCAACCGTACCTTGACGTGCGTATATAAATGAGATCGATGAAGCTACAGACGCATACGTATGTCTGAGTGACAGATGGTCATACAAACATATAATGGATTGTAGAGTCGTATCAATGTATTGTAGTGATGGGGTTACGTAGGGCCTAGACCACTGGAAGAGATAGCGTGAGTGATAGAAGGACAAACACACACGCCAGAAACGGTAAATATGTGGCATAGTATTTTAATAATATGCACTACAGTAGCACAGCATTCTAGTACGTGTGAATGACAAAAGGATGGACAGATACTAGGCTTGCGCGATGAACGTGATTAATCAAAAATCGTTATTATGTTTTAAATCGTGAATTTATATGATTAAAAATTAAAGAAACGAATAATTGCATAAAATATTTCAAAACCTAACTTTCAATTACTTTTTAATGCGATCGGTCATGGAAAATTACATTTTGGTTAGTGAATGTATGTCCATTTGCAGGGCAAGAGAAGAATATTTTTTGAAAATGGAAAATGAAATTATTTTGTATAATTTTTTTTACTGGAGTGCCTGGCTCGAGAATCGAACCAGGCATTCTAGTGATGCATTTTCAAAAGTAGTCTTCTCTTGCCGTGCAAATGGACTTTTCTAAACACCATTGCAATTTTTGTCATTGATATCCGTTTGTTGCAATGTCATAGTAATTTGTATCCAAGCTGATTAATTGAGTAATCATGATTAGTTTTTAATAAACTATCGCGATCACTCAACGCAATAATCGTGACTATCAATTTCCAGAAGCCTATGCCTGTAAGACGTTGAATATCTTGAAACTAATTTGGCTGGGTGCCGTTGCTGTCTATGGGAGCAACCGCACCCAGTCAAATTAGTTTCAAAATATTCAACCGCATGTTTATTAAATGGTAAAGTCATGCAATTCGTACAACAACGATCAGTCCGTCATCAAGTATGCATTTGTAACGAGCTTATCTACGTCATTCATAACGTCATTTATTATGACTTTAACCTAGACGTCGCCTAGTTGATTATGACGTCATATGATTGATGGATAAACTGGAAAGGTCCTTTCCTTATTTTAATGGCCACTGATGACTCTTATATAAATGTGGCCATGCGGACAGTTTAAATTAACTTAATCGCTATTAATTGGTAGTTAGAAAGCGACTGTTTGAGATATAGCTACTTCTGAAGGAGAAAGTATACACAGACTTTACTATAACGGGATGATTCTTCACAACAGCCCACAGAATCACAGCAAATTCTTACAAACTTGCAAAAACCAAGAACACGTCTGTATTGCTCTCCGTGCCAGCAAATCTTCAGTCTGAGAAAGCGGTACGGTTTCGTTGACACCGCGCAATCTAAATCTGCTTAGATATAACAAAAGCTAGGCGAGTTTCCACCATATTCTTACGCAAATCCAGGTAATTGGTGTGTTAATCTAACTGAAAATAAAGATTTGTATTATAAGTGCAAAGTTTGTTTACACATTTAGCCGGTTTCTTTGTTTGCGAGGATCGGTTTTCGAGGCTAGACAACGTTTCCATTATGTCGTATTCAAGCTATATAACAAACCATACAACAAGAAGGTTTTTGATAGAAAACGGCACTAATTCGGTACCAGATAAATTCGAGTATGAAATTGGCGTTTCGGCGGTTTTGTTTCAGATGCCAATGTATATCGTAATTGCTACAGGAATCCCAGCCAATGCCGTGTTGTTATTCTACCTGTTCAGGTCTCGCAAATACAGAGCAGAGACATTCTGCATTATTACTAGTTTAGTAATGGCCGATTTCCACACGTGCTCCGCCTGGGTGTTGTCGTATTTCTTATTATACCCTCAGATGGCTGTGAACGTGCCAGACTTTCTCTGTCCTATTCTCATGTATTTCAGTTTTCTTTCGATGGCTATGGGGACCTACCATCTCGCATTGTTCTCTGCTATCAGATTTTATCAGTTAATTTATCCTTTAAAATCAAGAGTAAATCTGACATTTAAGATAATCATTTCACTATCTATTGCATTATGGGCAACAGGAGCTGTCGCCCATATACCAGTCCTAATGTTTTACAAAGTGAGGTATGATTCAAAGCTTCGTGGCAGATGTGCTTTGAGCGGTAATGCTAACCTTGCAGATGCATTTGCGCATGTTGTTTTATTTGGTATCCCGGCCATCACGATTATAACACTCCACATCGTAAAAGCGCTAAGGATAAACACGAGCATATTGACAGCTGAGGGGACCAGTCAGAACAGCAGACAAACCATACACAGGACGGTTGTTATAGTGATTGTCGTCTTTTTTGTGAGCTGGCTTCCAGCTTTCATTCATGACATGGCGCATATTCTATTTAGCATGAGGTACACATTGTATCATTGGATTGCTGTACTTGTTACAAATAACATCCTAATCTTCAACAACTGTGCCAACCCTTTTATCTACATGATCATGGCAAAACCGATTCGAGGTGACATCCTTAACTATATATTCCCAGCATATTTTAGAAAGTATGTGCAGTCAAAGGATCCAGGAAGTACTAGTGTGAAGACATGAGAATGGACCTTTCCAGTTTTAGCTATGTCACACCCATCTCTACCTAAGCTCCACCCACACCACGCTCGTGTTGGGATCGATCTATCTCTGAACTAGCTGACTATCAATTTCCAGAAAACTATACAGGTAAGCTGTTGAATATTTTGAATATTTTGAAGCTAATTTGACTGGGTGCTGTTGTTGCCAAAGACATACAATTCGAACAACGTGCCAGTCTATTAAGCATTAAAGACGGACTATTTCGATTCATTCATGAAGTCGTGATTATGACACCCGCCTACACGTCACTTAGTTGATTATGTCGTCATATGATTGATAGATAAACTTGGAAAGGTCCATTATCATGTAACGTGCAACTCCGTCCAGACAGTTAGTCGTTGTGTTCATGGAGTCCAGACAGTTAGTTGGTTTGTTCTGGGAGTTGGGATGGTGTGTGTTAAATGGTTGTTGTGTCCCTCTTCTTTCACTGGTTCACTACTCCCAGACTTCGCGATCTACCATGATGAAGTTGACTAACTTTTGTAGTTCTCATTTGAGCCAATGCAACGTGTCGTAGATGTAAGTTGTAGAAGGCCGTATCTCCTCCTTGGATCAAACGACAACCTGCCTTCATGAATCACAATTTAGTGGCCACAGCAGAAATTGCCTATACCATATAACTTGTATTATGCGACCACATGTTTGTTTAGTGATTAGTTTGCTACTCTCGGAAATGTTTGCCCAAGACAGGAGAGCATATTGAAATAGAGGCCCGTGCCTCTATTTCAATTTCGCAAATTAAGAAATTATATTAATTTATATGGAATGGAATCATCATATGTTAAGATTTATTTCCTTTCATTACATATAGACTCACAGTTTAAGCCTCTAAAAGGGTATAAGTTAAACAATTTTATTTTCAGATATTTTATTGTCAATATACACCTTTAAGTAGGGGGTTTGCTTCTGCTTTGCATGGCATGAAATCTATTTGGTTGAAGACTGTTGTTGTAGCCTTAGAGCCTTTTGGGCCTTTGCTATCAGCAATGTGTCCTGTATTATTTGCGTTTGCTTGTGATGTAAACTCCTAATCTGTGGGGCAGACTGTCGCCCGGTTTCCAGACTGGTTCCATGTGTGGTATCTGTACTAGTCTAATAGTAATGGTGCATTATTAATTCCGTTTTGTTAACTGTTATTAGCAAGATAACTAATTAGTCTGGGAGCCAAATTCGGTTAAGTAGCCAAAAATAAGGTTTTACCATACAAGTTGTCCTCCCCTTAGTTTCTCGGTATTATTTGCAAGATATCCCTCCTACATGTGAATCAAGATGGTGTAGAAAAAGTTGACCCTGCGAACACATCAAATTTGACCAATGGATGGCCTTGGTCAAAGCATTCACTTTTTAGTTGACGCCCATGTACAAAATTAAATATGTTTTATGTTTTCATTAAATTAGAATATAATTACTTTACATTGGTTCTAGTAAGTTGTCCATGCTACCAGGCTGGTTAGGTAATAAATACACTAAAGTATGTATGTTTGTGTACATTTATCTGCATGTAATGCAATTATATGCATTAATGGTGTTCTGTTCCGAAATTGGCCTGATTCTGAATCAAACAATCTTGGCCTGATTTTGAATCAAACAATCTCGGCTATTTTATGATGCCTGGATATTATTGTCTCTGAATACGTTGGCAATTGAACTTTGCTGGAAATCAAAATCTTTGACCAAACAATTTTATCTTTATTATTGATTAAACTATGCTAACTTAAACAATGTGCCCATCTGTGACATAAATCGGAATCAAGTACTATGTACATGTACTTAACAATTTTGATCTATTTTACCTTGTGTTTGTAGGATTGCGTTCCTATGGATACATTTTGTGAAAAGAGGAAGAAGATGAATAGCCAGGAGGAGGAGGAGGAGGAGGAGGAGGTGGAGGAGGATGAGGAATAAGATGAGGATGGGGGAGGAGGAGGCGGAGGGGAGGCAGGGGAAGCGACTGAGGAGAAGAAGTAAAAGAAGAAAAGAAAGGATTTTCTTGATTAGCATCGTACATGGATGTTAGATCTGAAGTTCGGTTTCTTGAATCACAATAAAAGAGTGCGAACAGATTTCTGGCTATCCTATGCATAAGCACATAGTCTCACATTGAATTTGTTTCTTTTTGCAAGCACAGTTCCTTGAGTATCTTTGCTTACATTTGCAAAACACTATTTTGTCCAGATATGGAAAGCATGAATCACGAAGCATCAATAGGGACTTTACACCTTTACTCGAAAATCTCCGTCCAAATGTGAATGGGTCAGGAATAATTACAATGGACTGACCAGCCTTCATCCATATGTATGCCTGAAGCAAAGCACACATGATATGCAGTCGGAATGCATCATCGGTAGGTGGTGGTGATTTCAATTCAGCCTTGCACGCATAAAGATGTACTCGAAGGCTGTTGCAATCCAGAAAGTCACCAATAAGCTGATACACTGCTTTGATTAATTCTGTTCCAATCCTTATCGCATCATTGACAATCTCATCTGGAATTGAATTTCCTCCTTCTATATCAGTACATATTCTAGCAATGTGAGACTTGATGTTGTTTTGAAGGCAGCATTCCAGAAGCTATTCTTCCCCTTGCCAAGTAAAAGGCTATTGGTGTCACACCCACTAAGAGCATGAATAGATGGAAGTGAAGTGGCTTCATTTTCTAAAATGGCCTGCGATACTGTATGAATTAGGATAAGGTAACCCTGTGTTTTGAGAAACAACTCACTAAGACCCATGCTGGCAAGTTTTGGAAATTTATGGAGCGCGATAACAACAATGTCAGTGTCCGATGTTCTGATTATGATTATCTTCATCCCAAGTTTTACACATGCAAAGATATGTACGAACAATCTTGTGTCTGCCTCCTCATGATTGCTTCATAGATCAATATAATGCTCGTTATCCAGTTGAGAAGGAATGGAGAATACTTTCTCTCTTGCGTCATAGCCACCAGAGAGAACAAGTGCCCATTTGGTAATCCTGGTGTGCTCTCAGACCATCTGTCGAATAGGAACTGGAGAAGTTTCATCCTGCTTTTTCTGTTTGATACAATGTCTTCCCATTGTCTCATGTCAATCCCACAACTGATTTGAGATTCTTTCCTAGCGTCTTTCCGTCGGTTGTAGCATCCACTTGCATCTTTCAGCCGAGAAGAAGCTTTCCCATTCGTATCTTGAATATCAATTAAAACCATCATATCCATCTGCTACCAGATGTAACTCGACACTAGGCATTTCTTTGATAATGTGTCCTAGTAGTCGATCAACATACCTCTCAATGATTTTATTTTCAAATGGTGTATGTGTTCTTGTGAATCCCATAACATCCTGTAGCTCGCAGGGCAGTGTCGGGCCGTTCCGGTGACTGGTGTCAACTCGCCGCGCCGCAAGTGCACAATGAATGATGACGCTGATTAGCTTCCGGTCTCGGGGTGACGGATCCTGTCCGATACTGCCCTACAGGTAACAAAGACTGGCACCTAAGGCCGGTGGAACTCAATCGTTCTGGTGGGGCTGTGCGACCATCGTCGCGAACATTAAACACAACAGTCTCATCCCAAGAGTTTGTGTCACCAGTATGCCTGTCCATAGCAATTTCGTGATCTATGGACTTACAAGGTTTGATTGGTGGCCTAATTAAAATAAGCCTATACAATAGTTTTACCTAAACAGACCGTCAAGTATGCTAGATAAAAATGATGAGCATACGAAAACACAAGACATAGAGACAACCTGATGAACTTCTAAACGTGGGACTCCCGGAGGTACCACACAGACTCGTAGGTCCGCAAGGGTATCCCCGTAAGGGAGGCTCCCGTACACAAGATTTAACCAATTAACTTAATATAAGCTATTATGCCTCTAAGCTGAAAGGAAAGAAAATTATCTTTTGTAGTGTCGGAAAATCATGTGCCTCACGCAGGCACTACTTCTAGTGCTAGTTTGGGTGAGGAGTATTATCCTCACGTGGACCGTCGTCACTGAATCCTTGCGAGAGGCAAGTACCTCGTGCGGGCCTCCATCACAGGAAAGGTTCGCCATCGCTTAAAGCGGGAGAAGAGTAGTGGCCGAAAGGGGCCCACTCTAATATTCAGCCAAAATGCTGTAAAGAAAAGACCTAGTGAAATTATGACTATATGGTTGCGTGCTGTTTTACGTGAAGACGGGACGAGCGATTCCCGAAGGATTGCTACGTCACCATCTTATGTAATTCGTAGTATGCTGAATTAGTAGTTGCCGCTTTTATTTATGCAGGCCTTCTTCTATGCCTAACCTCATTTTTAGTTTTTAGAGACAAGAATTATTTTAGGGCGCAAATGACTGGCGCTTACCGCGTCTTTAGACATTGGCTGTCATTGAGAATGGATGCCCTAAGACATCAATACTGAAGACAGTATGCATAAGAATCCGGACATCTCGCTCCATAGTCACATAAAACGTCACAGGACACTGGTTACTTTTCACAAAAGCATTTTTAGGCAACTGATCTATCGTTATGGCTTCCTCTACGGGCATGCCCCCTTCCTCCAGGCGCTTGATTCTAAATTTGGAATTTTGTGAATTCGTTTGCTGTGGTGTTGGTGCGGTAGGTGTTGATGATCTGGGCTGGAGCGTTGGTGGACGTGGCGATAGCTGCACCCTCTACCTCATTGATAGGGTGAAGTTGGCGTCGGCTCCTCTTTTCCCACTCCAGAAGGTTTTCTTTGCGGACCGTGGTAGCTGTTAATTGGGCCAAACTCCCGTGGACGCCAAGAAATAGTTTTTCTTTCAGGGTGGATTCACCGCTTAATGCATCGATGAATGTGTCAAGATGCAGATGTGTTATGCCTTCTAAATTGGTCCAAGGGTATGCGCATGTGACTAGCCTGCTGATTCGACTAGCTAGCTCGGGAAGAGTTTCTCCCACACGTCGTCGGAGATTTTTAAGTTGTAGGCGATTTGTTTCTCCGAGAGCTGTGTCGCCAAATCGTTCAGTTAGTGCTTGTTCCAATTGGGTGTAGGTGGGTGTGTAATCAGTCCTGAGATCTGCAAGAACTTGAAGGGCTTTTCTGGAAAGCTTTGCGGCGAGATATTCACCCATTTGCTGATCGTTCCAGTGGTTAGTTCCACTTATTATCTCGAACTGTATTTTATAATTGGCCCAGTCACTCTCCCAGCTAAATTCGGGAGGGAGAATGACCCAGCCAAGACCATGGGAAGAATGAAGTGGTTGAAATCCGGGTGGTGGTGGTGTCGAGGAGACTGACGAGTATTCTGATGCTGGTCGTTGTGCAGGTGGTGGTGGCCGTGGTGTTGGTGTTTCCCGTCGATGCCGATGCCGAGGAGTGAGGATGCACGTACCCCAATCCAGTGAATCTCGCCCCATTGTAGAACCATAAACCGGCATGGGTCTATGGATGGGAGGCGGAACATTATGAAGATTACACAGACGTTCTTCTCGAGGTGAGGACGGATATTCTTCATATGGCGGTGCTGCAGTCGGCTGGTGGTCGTGGTGTGTAGCATTACTGATGTACCGGTGAAAAGTTGGTGCCGATTCCTGCCGATGATGCCGTGGTGTTCCCCTCGAGTATAATGATGTGTTTGAAGGAGGCGCCGTGGGAGGTTGTCTGTGATATGGATTGTCACCCTGTCATATGGTCTCCGTAGATGACACGGGTGAACGATAGTAGTCTGAAGGATTATGAGTGTGCCCGTAATCGGGTCGTTGTCGTGATCGTCCACGATTCGGCCCTGATGGAGTTGGCCTATTGCGGACGTCCGATATGGTTCTAAACTCTGTTCCCGCCTGTGAAGCATCCTGAAAGATGACCTCACTGACAGGCGAAAACAGGTTATATTGCGGGGTTGTTGATCGCGCCGGTGAATTTCTGGCATAGGCGGTGGGCATGTGAGCTTGGAATCCATCATATGACGCTACCTCTTGATCGAGGGAGTCGTCGCTAAATGGAGATGCTATAGAACTAAGCTCACTATATGATGTGGGCGTGAGTTCGCTGCTCGTTAACAATGATGTTCTTCGAGCCCACATCGGACGCCACTTGTAGCTCACGGGGCAGTGGCGGGCGGTTCTGGTGTCTGGTGTCGACTCGCCGCGACGGATTCTGTACGATACCGCCCTATGGGTAACAAAGACTGGCTCCTAAGGCCGGAGGAACTCAATTGTTCTGGTGGGCCCATGCGACCATAGTCGCGAACATTAAACACAACAGTCTCATCCCAAGAGTTTGTGTCACCAGTATGCCTGTCCATAGCAATTTCGTGATCTATGGACTTACAAGATTTGATTGGTGACCTAATTAAAATAAGTCTATACAATAGTTTTAACTAAACAGACCGTCAAGTATGCTAGATAAAAATGATGAGCATACGAAAATACAAGACATAGAGACAGCCTGATGAACTTCTAAACTTGGGGCTCCCGGAGGTACCACACAGACTCGTGAAGAGTAGTGGCCAAAAGGGGCCCACTCTAATATTCAACCAAAATGCTGTAAAGAAAAGACCATACCTAGTGAAATTATGACTATAAGGTGCATGCTGTTTTACATGAAGACGGGACTTGCGATTCCAGAAGGATTCATACGTCACCGTCTTATGTAATTCTTAATATGCTGAATTAGTGGTTGCCGCTTTTATTTATGCAGGCCTTCTTCTATGCCTAACCTCATTTTTAGTTTTTAGAGACAAAAATTATTTTAGACCGCAAATGGCTGACGTTTACCTAGCCTTTAGACATTGGCTGTCATTGAGAATGGATGCCCTAAGACATCAATACTGAAGACAGTATGCATACATGTCACTTTGCAAGAGCTCTGAACTGGATAAGAATCCGGACATCTCACTCCGTAACCACATCAAACGTCACAGGACATTGGTTACTTTTCACAAAAGCATTTTTAGGCAACTGATCTATCTTTATGGTGGGGACAGGAGAGACGAATACCCACCATAAATGTCCTTCCCGTGAGGGCGTGGCAGATCTGAATATCATGCCCAGACATTCTTATGGAATTCGGTGGGGATGCGCATCTCGCCCATCACCAGGTCCTATGGAACTAACCTTTTAACCTGGCGTTAGGTTTAAAAATAAGTTGCCCAGTTATGCACTGCGGTGTGGGAGGATTGTTCAGCAGATTAAAGAAAATAATAATTAAGATATGTTTTCGCAGTGCTTTCCTACATTGGCAAAGTTAACTAACTACTGACTATCCGAAGATATCGGGGAATGTGTGTGACACCACACCCTGGCCATCATCACTCAGAAACCCCAATAGTTTCCCAGGGTCAGATCAGTCCATGGTACGGATAGGGACATCCAAACAATTAAGAAGCCATAAGGCTTAGTGGAACATGAAGAGAGACAATAACTTAGAAGTATGAAGCCCTTTAGGTATGTTGGCCAATCTTACACAACTTTGCCGGAGTGTGGGGCTAAATTATCACAACCACCGGAAAAGAAGCGTACACTATGTGTCTCCTAACGAAGAGATTGTCTCTAATCATATTAAACCTATCCTATCGAGCTGAATAGAAAAGGTTTTTAGTTGGTAGCATGCCGGACTAAACAGAGTTATAGCACGGACAGTGACCTCAGTGAAAAATTGTTGGTGGCGGGAGAAAGTGCTGCATATATAAATGTTGCTGTATACTGTTTCCTACGTGCACTGCAGTCCTAAATTTTTCTACAAATAAACAAAACATATGAACTGATGGCCACCTGCTATATATACACTAACCAGAACAATCAATACAATGTGAAATGATCAGAATAATATATATAGTACAGGTTGAGAAACCTACTATGGTGATGTTAGCAAAAACACTTCACAGAAAATAAGAATAACTATAAACAGATACAAAAATTATAACTAGCGGTTCTAAGACCGTTACGGTGCCTTTTAGTAATCGGGACCGTTTATACAGATACGATATAATTATCAAAGATGTAATTAACGGGATAATTAAAATGCCAAGTATAGTTACTTGAATAATCGGTAGCCATTCTTAAGCCTGGGCTATCATGTTACTGAAATTGATACGTCACTCCTGGTTTGACGTGAGTTGATGCATTCCCTGGAAGCTGGAAGGTTCCCGCATGCTGGTTTCGGCAAACAGGATTCCCGCAAGCAGCCTATGACGGGAGCGGATCTAACTCAGGACTGTAATCACAATATATAGAATGTCTAACGAGTAGTCAGCAAGGAATACAATAACATTACTGCTGTGACGAAAGTTCCCATACACCGATGGTATGGATGGAAGTTGCCAACAACCCGATCATGAGCGGGGGTTGTTGAATGCGGATGAAGATACATAAATTAGCTTAATGGTGCAGGGTACGTCATCCAGCTCTGAAGACGTACAGGGCAAAGTTTACTATGCTGTAGTCAAAAAGTTTAGATAAACCTGCACGACATTATTGCGGGGATGGCTGAATAACCACTTTTTGGCGTGGCCGGCAGATCCGGCCAGTCATCCACCAAAGAACATCACTGCCTATATATCTGTAGAATCACATTTTCAGGCCAGGAAAGGCCTCATTGCAAGTTCGTGTTCCGAGTTAGTTCTTGATATATTCATGAACAATATCCAAAAGTTCCAAAAATGCTCACACAACAACGGGAGATACAAAATTGCTTTAGTGCAGTGGGTTGGATTACTGCTGGCTACGGGAGACAAACCGACAGAGAGCAAAATGATCTGCGTAATGCCTGTCTTGCTGATTGTAGCTGACACAGGGCCAACCTAATCAGCCCCTGGCCGAGGATGCTCTCGAGCTCTGGAATTTGTCTCCTTTTATACTACTCGTGACGTCACAGGCGCAGGCTCCAGCCAATCATCGGTCGAGCAACAGCCAATCAGCACGTAGCTAATAATAACGCAGTCGAATGTTCTAAAACATTCTAGAAGTTCTGCGTACACGTGGTTATGACCTCATGGCAATACCTTGAAGATAATCAAAAGGGTTTTCCATGGATAACTCAGCCATTTCTTAACCGATTTTGAAATGGTTTACAGATTTGGTATTGATTAATGCCAGATTCGGCGGGAACTAGTTATTAAGGAGGATTACATTGTACCTTCTCGGTACACTAAAAGCGTCATCCTATCTTGGTCGTAAATTACGCGCTCTGTCAAAAATAGTATTAAGCGTGCGCATGCACACTATGCGTTTTAACGAACTTAGTCGGTTTTACAATGCGATCTCGCTCATAGGCTCATATACCCTTATAGCTCTACCCAGGGGGGCGTGTTCAGGGAACGAATCCAGGACGGGCGGCGCGTACCCAGCTTAGCTGGTACGGCCGGTACCTGACCAGTTGATCCGAACTACAATCTACTATAACACCGGTGTCCAGATTAGTGGATGGAATTTCCACTGGCCATTCATGAATATGTGCTCTTTTCTTGAAAATATTCAACAGAGTATTCTTATTGCCAGTACGAAGGTTTATCTCACCAGTTTCTCCATTTCTCTCTGCTATTGCTGGTGGATAAGGATGCAGCTCATGCTGTAGCATGTCTGCCATATGTAGTCATCTATTTCCATGTTCCTTTTCAAGTAACGCTCTCTTAGGAATACACATTTCTGCAGCTTTATCTTCGTGTATACGTTTAGTGATAAACTGCTTGTGTTTTTCTGCTTTAGCATTCTGCATAGTCTGTACATTTAATTTGGGCAGCTTCCCTGATGCAATATATGTATTAAGAGTAATTCGGGCTGACGATCGTACATGGATGGGGTCGTGCGCTACTCGAGAAGGAGCCACTTGACCATCTGTTATGTTCATCAAGTCATTCCGTATGGTGCAAGTAAAGGGGTTTATAACCCCTTCTTCAATAAACAAAAAAGGACCTGATCACGTGCCTGATTTTCTCTTTTCTGTGATGCTGGGTTCTGTTCATGATGAGACATGTCTGCGCAATCAATGTGTATCATAGACTTGAATGAAGTTCAGCAATGAGTTCATAAATTTCTGTCATAAATACCACATCCACATCTTCAGTTAAGCACCAATTATCTAGGGCAATCCACTGCAAGGCCTTTAGAGCTTCATGTACTAGCATGTGAGCATTGATTGCCTGGTAATATCCCTTGCCATCCATAATTTTGTTTGCAGTCCCCTCAAGAAGCAGCTTGCTGTTTACAAATAATTCTTTCAGGCCTGAACCTAGCATAAGCTTGCCAACCGATCCCAGGAAAATTCATCATCAGATGGAATCCATCTAGTCTTAGAATAAGGTTCGGAAAGTACCCTGGCTCTTTTTGGCGAAATGCGTAACTAATTTCATATACTAACTCATCCTGAGTTACCACTGTGTGTCCAAGTCAAAGGTGGCGACATGCTTTCATGCAAATATGCAAAGCCTCCCTAACGACAGGCGGATCAGTTGGTGAGTGGTCCAGAAATGGACACTAACCAATGGAAGTAACAGGGCCAATATTCCTTGATATACTGGTATGAATCACTTTCCATCCTGGACATTCCATCTCTACTTCCAACAGCTTCGTCGGACAGACTCGTGCAGCTGTCCAACATAGGCTTAGATTTGAGAGTTCGTGTGGGTCTCAAGCAGCAAGCAACCAATCTAGTTGAAATTGACTGCCGGAATACATGTTGCGCTTGAGAGTACGGATTCTGGATGCTGTAGAAATGTGACAGAGGACTTTGCCAGCAGGCTTGTCTTCCATTGCAGGGTTTTTGGTATTGATCCCATTGCACTATGGGGTGCATGACCAGATGTTTGGAACATGGCCATTCTTGTTACATGCATACTTGATCCATCAAGCGTGCATTCTGAAAAGTCAAGATTATCAATTGCAAATTCAATAAATTTACCTGGAATTATGTTACGTCTTATGTAAATGTCATTGTCACCAAGTGTTTCATTTATGTTGTATGCAACTGATGACAGGAGTCTCTGAAGTTCTGTATAGCTGGCCGTCTGGACAAGCCTATTCAAAACTGTGATAATGTTTTTGCTCCCTGTTCGTTGATACACATACACAGCAAGTCTGACATGATTTGGGGGGTTTTGAATTAGTAAGTGCCAACATAATGCCTTGTGCTATGTTTCATGAACAATCATTTTGTGGGTGTTGTTGATTTCTTCCCCTAATACAACTCTGCCATTGTCATCGAGGTTATCAAAACTGGCGCATTCCGACAACAAAAATGACAGAAAATTATATAGACTCACCAGAACCATTGTCTTAGCTTCTTCATATGACACACTATGAAGTGTCATCTCCTCATTTCGTGCTTTAGAAACGTCGGATACATCCGAGTTAAGCACCTGAGCAATCCGGAATAGATCTGCCACATTCATTCTGTGGTCAGTATGTCCTGTTTCAGGTTTTCATTCACGAGACAAATATAGTTTTCATCAATATCATATTTTAACTTTTTCCATGCATTCAGCAACTGGAAACCGGTGATCAATGGTAAACATACAAACTATGATCCTGTGGCACCTTGTAGCACAAAGAGGATATATGTTCCAAATCGTTGTTCCAGTCGACTTTTTAAACTCGACGAGCAATTCGAACAAGCCCTATCTGGATCCATACTACATGAAATCAGATGTTGTTGGTACATTTTCCTCAAACTAGACATGCAAAGCACTCTTCCAGATATAAGTTCATCAGTTATTTCAGTAACTAGAATGTCAAATACTTTTGTACACTGTCTACTTGGACCATCAACATCCATTGTCAACGAGCACTGTCTTTAACATTGTTTATGATATTGTTCCTCAGGCCCAACCATGTTAATTGTCTTATGACCATCACCTTGTATGCGAAGAAGCAGTCTAACATCATTGAGAAGTTTGGCCTTGTCATATAAAATGTGTTGGACGTCATCTGTTTCCACTCTTCGTAGTCCGTCATGTCTGTGTTTTCCACCCAGTTGTTCAGTACTACATATAACACAATGTTTTTAAAGTCAAAATGTGATGCAGACTGGCGTGTATAATGTGATATACACGCCTCAATGGCTGGTGGCTTAGAAATGTTTGTTTTACTTGTCCATGTCGCGTGACAAGAACGATGCCATTTGGAGTTCTGTTGCATGAATTCTGTCTGTACGAAAGCTACAAGTTTGAGTCATTCTGATGTTTTGTTCTGCCGTGATGCAATGACATATCACAATGCAGCATAGCCTTTCTCCTGAACATTGCTCAATGTGCCATTAGTGTTCCTTTGGCATACTATGCATAAGTTAAAGTCTGTATGTATCAAACACGCCTTTTTTTCACGGCACTTGCGAAGAGTGACATATTCTGAGCCATGTTAATAGATTAATCTAAAAAATAATAAGAAGAATTATATTAGCAGTGTAATTATGGGTCAACTGTATATTAATGTTATGGGCACTGGAGCCCAACCAATCAGTTTTGGTTTATGCTACAAAGTTGTCCCCCATGAGTGTCTTGGTTTTATTTGCAGGATATTCGACACAGATACAATATCTAAACTTATGCATATGGGTTGTATGAGATAGAGTTTCACCGCAAGAATATAGGGTATTATAGAAGAAAATGTGAAATACATTGCACTCGATTTCTAATTTTATCCCAAATGGGCATATTGCATAAGCCTGCATAGCTTAATTACTATTAAAGATAAAATCATTTGGTAAAATGTTCTACATTCTGCACATGATCGGCTTTCCAGCCATGTGTAAGCCACAAAGCATTCAGAGAAAATAAAATCCAGACATTATACTATATGATTGTTTTCTGTTTCATAATTATGCTGATTTTCGGATAGTACCCCTTTAATGCATATAATTACCTTATGTGCAGAAAATGTACACGCAAATGAATTGTTAAGTGTATGTGTTTTCCAACAAGCCTGGGAAGTAATTATATTATCAGGTACAGAGAACTTAAGAATATCCCAAATTTTGTGTGTGGTCGTCGCCCAAAAAGTTATCGCTTTGACCATGGCCAGCTTTTCGTCAAATTAGATGTGTTCACAGGCTCAACATTTTCTACCCCATCTTGATTCCTGTGTAGAAGGGATATATCTTGCAAATAACACCAAGAAACGAAGGGGAGGACAACTTGTAGGGTAAGCCTAAATTGGCTGGGTTGGCTCCCAGACTAAATAGACTTGTACACTTACAAATTATTCACACACCATTTTGGGTCACATCAGGCGCACATAGGATTTGAACTCGTGATCAGGATGTGACACAGTACTTCTAGACTGGCCGCATATCACATAGATACCACAATTCTATCCAGCCATAGTACCAAGAGGTAACGAGTCCAATACGTAATCTGAAGGTCATGAGTTCAAATCCAGAAACCTACCTGCACCTGATGAGACACAAAAGGTTGACACTCGTCCGTCAGTGGATGAGTCTATGCATGTGAATAAGTCATTAGTTTCATAATAGTGAGGTACCTTGGCAAGTCATATCAAGCATAACGTTACTTGCTGGACAAAAGTGCCTACTCAAAGTTTCTATGCTGATAATCTCAATGGATCGAAAACCAGATCCACTACTTTCCTGATTATGCAATATTTTCCAAATGGCTGCCAGAATTTAATATATGGCACTGAATTGTACAGTTCAAGAATATTCTAACTATATTGACACAGCACATTCATTGCAGAATAAATATATAATTAGGCATTGGTGTACACAGCCATCTGTGATTTTATGTAAAATTATTCATGATTTTAACAGCATTATTCACTAAATAGAGCAACACCTTTCTGTTAAGATCACAAAACCTAAATAGCCAGCATCTTGTAACAATAAAGACCCTTTCCTATAGCAAATTGAAATTTAATAAACGATCATGTTCCGTTAAAGGGATGCTAATTTCATGTCGCATGTTGTATTGTACCGATGGATTATGGTTTATAGATTGCATATCATTCATATCATGTCACATTCCCTTATCTGTATCACAATTATCTGATTTGTAATATCGACTAAATGTTCAACAGTGATTACTGCCATTTTGTCTCCTATTGCGATAGTGTGCGATGTCATGTAAGTGGCCATGCATTACATTCTTTATTATGTAATACTAACCTTATTGAATATTTTTGAACTAATTTCACTGGAAGTTGTTTCTGCCTAAGGCAGCAACAACTTCCAGTTAAATTAGTTTTAAAACTGTCAACATCATATCTGTATGATTGCTTTTACACCACATTGTCAAACTATAGCTGGCACCTCTATTATTGAGCCTATATACCTAGGGAAACACATTAGGAGTTTTTTTCTGATTGATTGAAAGGTAAGTCATGACAGCCATCATAGGGTGTAGAAATGTACCAAAATTTAGCTACTATAGCCTAAATATTTTTCTTTAGTAGCATGACAAAAAAGCTTAAAATTACCTGCACAGTTTATGAGTAGCATATTAGATCACCTGAATAGCTATCAAGAGGCTAGCTTAGTTATCCTTTAATACGATGTACTTGGAAACAGTGGATCTGCAATTCAAAGCTAACTCTGTCAGGAATACTCGTGTATGCCATAACATGTGTACCACTGATGCTGTACAATCTGTAATAGCTGGGCAGTTTCAATGGCAGTTCTAGATAAACTCGATGCCTGTCCCCACACAAACCTTCGTGCTATAACCCAACATCACTGCCGCGGTGGTATAATCTCCAACTTGTGGGGCAGAGAACTGAACCAATGTTTCAAATGGTTGTGCAAGCACCATAAATGGTATGAATATTCCTTTTAAAAAGTCATTTTAGCCATGTAAAAACTTCATTAAAATAACTGCATGGCCTTAAGTTTGTCGGTTAGTTCCAACAGCTCCATCCTTGCTCTAGTTTCACCATTTGTGAACGGGTTCAAATCAAATTTAACCAATTAATCCAGTATCTAAGCTGAGATTTTTTTGTCCAACATTTCTCCGGAGTACCCACATTAGGTCTTTACAGAATATGTATCTATGGACCCTCCCTATCAAGAATCTGAATGATGGCAAGCTGGCACCATCAAGTATTTTGAACAAATGTCCTATGTTCATGGCAAGCATTGTGAAAACTAAAAAATTCTCAGAGTCAAATATCTCACCATGTAGATGAGCCGCTTTCAAAATCTTGGTATATAAACGTGTTTCATAGGATGTATTATCGAATGCGGGCATGAACTTGAGGTTTGGAGGTCACGGTTATTAAAAATAAATGGTTGAGCTAAAGATGGGTTTATTTTCGAATAACTTCCATTAAAATGGTCATTATTGCGCTATCAGAGTTATGGTCAATGGAAGTTGATGCCTCCGACTTGTTCCGTTCATGAATATTCTCCTTGATGCTGTACTCCGTATAACTGCCAGGAATCTGACATATGCCAAATTTATTCAGCTTACTTATTTCCCAAGTCATCGCATGGTCTGGCTAATTCTGGACCTTTCCATTTGTAGGTCAAGGGATCATCCAAAGAATAGATTATCCTTCGAGGATAAGGCTCGAGTCCTGAGCCAGATGTCTCATTGAAATCTCAACTTGCTGCTGCCGCTTTGAAGTTGGTGTTGTCTTATCCACCATGTTGTCACATGTAGACTAGTAGAATAAGCCCATTTTTGGGCGACCTGGGGAAAAAATTCCAATGTTATCAATTCCTGCTCATTTTTTATCTTCACTATCTCTAGTATCCCAGAAAAAAAGTCCTGACCAATATGTCATGGGCGGAATTTTTTACACCACTTTGAATTCTTCCTACTTTCAAATTTCTTGCAGTGCCTTATTATAGGATTAGAGTGCTGAAAACATTTCGAAGATAAAATACCCTATCGTGTAAAATAATAATTATTTAACTATATCAAAAATAACCTTGGAGAATTCTTTGATGATCACCAATATAGAGGCCAATTCACAGTATTTATGAAATTATAACTGTATCTTTTTTGCTATCAATATATTTTGCGTTATAATAAGAAAGTTAGCAAATAAGTTTGTTCAGGACAATACATCGTTTACAAATCTATCAATCGTTCAATATGTAGGGTCAATGTTAACATCACTTTCCTCCCTAAAGTTCAAACCAATACTGGAATCCCACCAACCCTATATCGTGCCGTCATATTATGCCAACCTGCTGTGGCAATTAGCACGTCTGTTTAATAAATTGAGTAGACCAATGCCAAATTATGTTGGATTCATGCAGCACTTCTACAAGCCCCTTGATGATGGTACTGAGAAATGGCTAGTACTTATTCTTCCATTCATAAACCTCAACCCAAATGACGAGACGTGTCTGTACTCTACGCTTTTATACATTCACGATCAGTCAATCAAACTGATGCAACCCAGTGCATCAATCACATTTGACCAGCCACTCTGGGAGAAAGCAGTTGAAATTATTAAAGCAAAAGATCTCAACCGGTTGGGTTGTCGACTTGGTGGATTCCATCTTCTAATGAGTGCATGTGGTAGTATTGGCAATGTGATGAAAGGGCCGGGTCTTGAAGACCACTAATCAGATTTTCGCGGGAAAGGAAATTTCCAGGGCTTTACGTGCACATTTTCTTGTTGAAAAAGCGCTTATGACAAAGCTGATTTCTGATCTATTACCTGTAGATGCTGAACTATCCAATTCTGCATGTACACAACAGGTAGATAGATTAACAACCAATCAAGTAATCAAACTGGAAGAAATGGTTCGATGTGCTCTAGAAGACGAATGTATACCAATCAATGAGATTTGCGATTCGGAAGAACTGGTGGCATTCGATATATGTATTATCAAACACAAGAAAAAATTGGAATGCGAGTCATGTACGGCCAAGTATTGGATTTTGTGTCTGTACTACATAAGCATCATTAGAGAGTTCATACATTGCGAAAGAGTCTGTGATGGGAAGGGCATCTCGCAGCTGTTGGAAAGCTGTTGAATCATTTCGCGGCTTCAGGGCATATTAATCATGCAAAAAGTGCTAGACTTTACCTGCAAATGATGAGAGATCTCCCGACCATGCACCCATGGTTGTACAATAAATTCTCTACAGATCACCATGCAGTTTGTAGGAGTGATAGGCACTTGGCTGGATTATGGACTGATCTATGCATAGAGCAGATTCTTATGCGATCAATGAAAGCCTGACGAGGTCTGGCACATGGTCGTGGCATATCTGAAAACGTTAGGCATCAATGGATCCATAGCATGCATCACTATGCAGCTGTTCATGAGGCAATGACCAGCTTAACAAATCGTCAAAATGCACCAAGTGAACAACATGCGGAACTCGGTAAATCTAGGTGCAAGCGAGATTTTGTAGACATGGAGAAGATCCTAGATTGGTTTGAACAGCACAACCCATTCGATGACAAGGTGTCCACGCTAAGGTCGTTGGCAACTGGATTAACGGCATCTGACGATGATGGAATTAATTGCGATATGGCTGAACAAGTGGGTTTGAAGAGCCAGCAATCACTTGATGACGTGGCCTTTAGTAATGCTCACATTAAATGATCTCAACAGGTTTTTCAACTATTTCATGCGAAAATCAGATAAATCAGTATTAGCCAGGGATATCAAGAAAGAGATCCACAATGTCAGCCATGAACTGACTAATGTTACGAAAGATCCCATGCCAGTAATAGATGGTGGTTGGCTGCTCCATAATATTAGATGGAAAAACAATGTCACGTATCAAGAAATTGTCAAACAATATGAAACCTTTCTCAGCAATAAAGATAGAAAGTGCTGTGCTGTATTCGATGGATACGAAGGACCATCCACAAAAGATCATGAACATCTGAGGTGCTCTGGAACAACGTCCGCGGATATCATTGTCACAGATATATCAAAGTGTCACAAAAATCAAGAGGCATTTTGCTCCAACATGAGGAATAAGACACAGTTCATACAGCTTCTTGTTAGATTTTTACAATCTAAGGATTATATCGTTAAGTGTAGTGATGGCGATGCAGACACCTTGATTGTATCAACTGCTCTGGACTTTTCGAAAAGCGGTCAATCAGTAATGGTTGTAGCGGAAGACACGGACATTTTTATTATGCTAATTCACCACTGAAAAACATACACGGCTGATATATTTCTAGTAAACGAGAAAAAAACAAATGGACTGAATAAAACTGTGCAGATGTACAGCCTCCGCAAAGCACATGAAGTGATAAATCCAGTATTGCACGATAACATACTGTTCATCCATGCATGGAGTGGTTGCGATACAACATGTAATGAAAGTCGTGTCGAAACAGAGCAAACTACAGTTACTAGCTCATGAAATGGCCGATACTGAGACGACACGCCAAGACGTTGGTAATGCCGGTATATCTATTTTCTGTATCCTTTATGGAGGGACAGATTTTGAATCACTGACATCCTTGAGACACATGCGTTATCAAGCAATGATTGCACGGTGTAATAAGATTGAGCCTGAGAGCGGCTAATTACTACAGTCTCCGTGTCCATCTGCAAATTGTCCAATGGGCTGAACTAGATAACAGGTGCCTTAATCCGTACGAATGGTGCTGGAAGTTGGAAAACAAGGTTATGCGCCCAGTCATGACAGATATTGATGCTGCACCTGCAAATGATCTGAAATTTATTCGTTGTAATTGTAAAATTACTAATAAAACCCAATCTGGAACAAGGCAATGTTCATACTACAAATCAGGATTACACAGTGTCGCTGCATGTGGTGGTTGCCATGGAGAAACGTGTAGCAACAACGTTGTTCATTCCGGATGTGAAGACGTTGGCGATGATGATGAACAAGGTTTCGATTAGTGTACAGGCAAAGATAGCAGACAAGATGTGCTTCTTGGATAATCCTTTGTCAATGATTTTTACATCTGTCAGGATCCTCAGTTCTCGTTGTTTAAAATATACTGCATTCACCTAAAGAAATATATGTCTTTAAAATTCTTGATAGAACTTATTTACTCGGTATTTCTTTATCCATTACATTCATTTTAGTAGGGTTTCTGATCGCAAGTATGCGACAAATGAATGGCTGCTGACAAAAGTAATATTTATCCATAATCTGCGCAGCTATCAATTTTTTCTCATGTTACCATGAGTACAACAAAAGGAATCATTGACAAACTAACAGAATATGGTACACCCTATAAATATACAGTTTCAGTGCTGTACCCCTAGACACACTGTTAGAAAAAAGGACTTGCGTTTGACTACCCCCAAAAATCAAGGTTTCTAAGAACACAAAAAGCGGCAAAATTTCAATGTGGCATAAAAGATTTTTCCCAAGGGTTATTGGTCAGGACTATTTTTCTGTGATAATATGACCATAGTGGAGCAAGAAAACGTTAATTTCGATAACATTGCAACTCTTTCCCCAGCTTCTCCAAAATCCGCTAGCCTAATGAATTGTCAATCATTGCCATTGGAAACGGTGCTAAATCATACTTCAGGACTTCCAGAAGCTTGCAATCTAGTGATCCAAGAGTAAATGATGTTGATATCATACACTTTCACTACACCAACATGTTGTATTTCTTCTCAACTGCATGGTCTCAACTTCCTTGCTTATGGGAGCATCGAGGATGATGATAATGATGATGATGGTGGTGATGATAATGATGGTGATGGTGGTGATGATGATGATGATGATGATGATAATGATGATGATGATGATGATGATGATGATGATGATGTTGATGATCTGCAATCAGTCCGTCTTCAGCTTTGGCCACTGTCTCCTGTCCTCAGTCAAAATCGTTAGTAGCTTCCTCAGGCATCCTTAGCACATGGCCAAACATGGGCAATCGTTATGGACAGCGATGATGTATTACATATCTTGCATAGTGCATCGTGCCCAGTGACAGTGCGGATGTGTGTGCGATGGTAGCCATCAAGCTACTTTGTTTTTATTTATGCATATTTTTATTGTTCAAATGACAATAGGGATTGAGTCACAAGTTGTCTCCAACTCGCTCCCATCAAGTTTGTCTCGAGCTGCCTGTGGAGCTGTCCAGCTCCTACAGTTGCACAGCATCAAGTGTGCACATTTTGCGTTGTCTGAGGGAATTTTACATCTAACAATCCACAGCTTCGAGAAAGACTTGAATGCAGAAATTTGTCAGCATTGACCTCACCGCAAGATTCTGCAATTCACTATGGTGAGGATGCGCTCTGAATTATGATGTGCACTGTCCAATGGATTGGTTGACTCTTCAAGCCTATGCCAGGGTATTCATCGGAATCTTGCATCTAATAACATGTGCAGATTCATTTCCCCTTTGTGGAGGGTTTCCATCGACATCTCATGTTGGGTCATGTCTCGATGCCATTCTGTATGCGGTCACAAATGTGCAGACACAAATCCTATGTGTTCTTCTCATTAGACCACAGGAACCCATGCCATACATCGAAATGGTGGTTTTAATCATCATATCTGCCCACAGCACATTCCAGGTCCCAGGAACGTGATGAGTTCACCTTCCAGAAATTGTCTACAGATTTCATCAGAAATATAGGATCACGAGACTCACTGCACCTAGTTTTCTCCCTAGTCTTCTCCCGTTTTCTGCCTAATAGAATAATGAGGATGACTAGTTTGAGAGTCTATCTAGCTAGTGCTTTGCGGCTCGGCTGATTTTTGCATGAGATATTTTGAGAAGTCCCAAGGCATGGATATTCTGAGGATACGTCTTCCCTGCCAACATATGCTGAACACCACCAAAAGTACAGGCCACATTCTGCCATCAGCGTCTCAAGACAGTCAATAAAGCTCATAAGGAAGTGCATTCTTCCAAGACATAACACCATGTTGGTGCATCTGTCAGGTTAAGACCAAGATATGCAATCTTATGCACCTGTTGGTCACACATAAATATGGTGATATCCTGCCCCACTTGCTGTATTAGTATCAAAATTTCTGTTATGGCTGTCAGCATCGTATCAGGATCCAGTGGTTTCACGTCAATAAGCGGTGTGTTTAAGTGAAGAAGTGATTTCAAAGCAATGCACGACTTTTCTCTCTGTCAATTTAGCTGGTGAAGCTCTGAAAATAGATCCTGAGATAATTGACTTTTGTTATTTTCGATTTTAGTAATGGTTGGAAGGGAAACGTGCAATTTTTATCAAAATCCTCGATGATGCCAAAAGGCATAACTCGGATTATTGATAGGGAGGGTCCATAGATACAAAATCTGCAAAAACATATTGTGGGAACTCCAGTGCATGGTTCACCACCTCGATTGCTGGACTAAGTCTGTTTGATTAGGCAATATATATGGGGGTTATGAAAATAAAAGTGATCCGCATTCAAATGGTAGCGTTATGGCCTTTGAATTGTATACAGTATGTGATCAAGTATGGGCCAAGATATACTTTTGTGGCATGTTTTGCTATAGTCGGAGCTATTGACGTTTAACTTGGTAGGTGGATACCTCTGGACATAAATTACCGCCCATATACTAACTAGATCATATGACCTAGTTTTGGGAAAATATAGGTCAAAGTTCGATTTTCCTATTGAAAGCCATAGCAAGTGATCGTGTAATTGTTTAATGTGTTTTTCGGATACTGTAATCAAACTCGGTATATGGACTGTATGGATGCATTGTAAGATTAAAGTATCTTGCATGACAAAAGTAGGTCAGTGTGACCTACGTTTTACGGTTCACTGAACATCATAGACCCTAAATCTACCGCAATCGTTCAAGCTTTTCTTCTATTTCTGAAAGATTTATGTTAACAATTCAGCAACAGAATAAACGATATTACAAAACAAATGCCAATATTCAACAAAGGTTTATTTGCTATTAAGGTAAGTATGAAAGTACTTCTTCATCCTCTATTGTCTTTGCAATTTGTACTTTGCACCATGTTACTGTATATGGAGTCATTCAATAATGTGCCAGTCCAAAATCCAAATGCCATGCTCAATGGGGCTGGATGCAAGAAAGTGTTATAAGACATACCTTGAGGACAGCACTTCCATCAATAGCGCAGAATTGTGAACAGCTGAGAAAGTGTGGCCGCAGGATAGAACGTCGTGGAAGGTGCAATTGCTATCGATTGGGATGCACTTGCACAGCAGCTATGTGTAGCTGCAGATGCGAGGATTAGTTTAGATGTGGTAACAGCAACTCTTATCCATATCTGGGGGCAACACTTTGTCAGCTGTTGGCAACCCTGGGTAATTGATGGGAGTGCTGTCCAGAAGATCCACATGTAGCCTTCCTGGTAGACTGCGCGCTTTGTGTGCTGACAGAGAGTGGCTCGAGTCGGAGGAATAGCTTCATACGGCATCTGCTTTCGGGCAAACATATCGGGTGTTGCGTCATCAATATCTGTGACTGTACTGAATCTGTCACACATAGTGACTAATAACTGCTTGGGGGTCTTCATATCGTTATCTTCAACTGTTGGCAGGTTCTGACTGAGTTTTATGAAGGCATTAGATGCCTCGGTACATACCTCGCAGGTTTTCCACAATTTTTCCCTTCCTACGAAAGGCAGACACAATATCGCAGCCAGAGAATGTATGGAAGAGAACCCTCTGGTCTGGTCTGGTCTGGTCTGGTCTGATTGTGAGATTGAGGTCATGTACATTAATCCAGTTCCAGTTTCTCAGTCAATCATATGACGTGACGTTCATGATGACATCATAATCAATACGTCGGTTGAGGGGGAATTGATTATGACGTCATCCTAAATGTCACGTCATATGATTGACTGAGAAACTGGAACTGGATTAATGTACATGAAGATAAGTTCGTCACGAATTCTTAATTGGTGACGGACTGAGTGCGGTTGTACGAATTGCATGTTAAAATACTATTTAATAAACATGCTGTTGACTACTTTGAAACTATTTTGATTAGGCGCTGTTGCGAACAGTACCCAGTCAAATTAGTTTCAAGATATTCAACAGCTAACCTGTATAGTTTTCTGTATATTGATAGTCAGAGAGTTGAGAGATCAATCTAGCCCAACACTGGCGAAGTGTGACTGGAGCTTAAATAAAGATAGTCATGGCAAAGCTAAAATTGGGGTCCGCCATTCTGTGAGCCTCACATCAGCTTACCTACAAGGAGTTACTTATAACTTTGATGATTGAGCACAACCAAACTAGCCATCTACGCCATGTCCACTATGTATTAGCAGCAAACTATACAGGTAGGCTGTTGAAGGTTTTAAATCCAATCCCTTGAACAAACTTGGTTCAGCTCTTGCCCTACCTAGATCATATTTCGTGCAGGTTGCATCAATTCCCCAAGCGATTTCGGCGTAGAAGATTTTCAAAGACGTTTTTAAAAATTGGCCGAAATCCAAGATGGCCGCCAGCCTAATTGAAGTATCAGCTTCATTTGAACAAACGTGTATCTCTATGCCCTCAGGAGGATGCTGCCTGTCAAATATAATTGAAAATGACCCAGAAGTTATCGAGAAGAAGACATTTTAAATTTCCCATTGCTTTGGTATGGGAGCTTTTAGCGGGAAAATGATCCAAGATGGCCGTCAAACCGTTTATCTGACAGTTTCGTAAATTGCATATTTGAGATCAGAATACTAAAAAACTCATATGAAACCAATTTGGACCTCAAAATCCATCAAATAAAAGAATCCAATATGGCCGCCAAATAGGCTATAGTGTGATTGGCCCATGGTGGACATGACTTTTTGACGGATCAGCTTTCCTTGAAGAAACTTTAATGGCCCGTAGGTCCTAATCATATCTGCCAAATTTCGGCGCGATCCCTTTAGCAGTTCTGAAGAAGAACTCGTTTTCACTAAAACTAGCTCAACCAAGATGGCCGCCGAACCATTTGACCAATCAATGACTTCGCGATCTACCATGATGAAGTTGACTATCTTTTGTAGTTCTCGTTTGAATCAATGCAACGTGTCGTAGATGTAAGTTGTAGAAGGCCGTATCTCCTCCTTTGATCAAACGACAACCTGCCTTCATGAATCACAATTTAGTGGCCACAGTAGAAATTGCCTATACCATATAACTTGTATTATGTGACCATATGTTTGTTTAATGATTAGTTTGCTACTCCCAGAAATGTTTGCGTAAGACAGGAAAACGTTCTAGAGGAAAGACCTTTCAGAACGTTTTACTAAATTTGAAAATTATGGTATTCAGTAGTTTTCAGAATCCGGAGTTCATTCAATCTTGAATTTAAACTATAAAGGCGGATTTTTCAAATGCAAAATATTTCGAAACTTTTCCTATATGCAACTCCCTGCACGTGTTATCAAGGAGTATTCCGGAACCATTATGGTACTTACATAAACAATGCAGCAATAATAATAATAATAATAATAATAATAATAATAATAATAATAATAATAATAATAATAGTGAATTCTGGGTTACACCATAGTTATTGTAGTGATATGTCTATGAGAACGAAAGATAGCAGAAAACAAAGCCATATGCAACAAGAAATTAAGCACAACTCATGAACATATATTCTCCGTGTAAAAATAACGAAATGTTGTCAAATCACTAAATTTAGAGAAAACTGTAGAAACTAAAAAACTCACATTGCCATAATGTCTTTTATTAGTATTGTAACTGTTATATATTGTTTGCATTTAGTGTTTGCCACTACTGAACAAATATTAAAATTATTTTATCTGATTCATTTCCCTGACGCTAGTAAGTTGGACAATGGATAGATCGGATCTGTCACTCATGTTTATGACATCGTAATCAATTCCGTCACATGTATGCTGACGTCAGACTCAAAATGTGTACTGAATAACGTATCTAGCTCATCCATGAACATTGACAAGTCTGTCAAGTTGTAGATATCTGGATTCGGATATGGGGATTTTGAGGAAGTGGCTAGTCTTCTGTTAATCTTTTTAGTAGTCTTTCGGATAAGTTCATCTCTGTTATAAATATTTTCTACATCACGACAACGTCATCGTGATTTATATATATCATTTATGAGAAATCATTTATGTAATATATGTGCATGTGTGCGTTTGAACATGTACGTAATTAGATTGAAGTTTGAACGTTGTTTTTATTTATGTAACAAATATCATGTATATAGATAGATGAGCAGGATGACCTAGTCAGGAGCGTGTGATAGGATAACCTAGTTTACCCTGTGTGCTGGAATACGATATATGTTTAAGTTACGAATAAAGGATGGATGAACAGACAAGAAGGAAGGATAGATAGTAGAAGTCAGAATGAACATTTACTTTAGTAATGGCACGGGTGTATAGTGAAGAAAGCAAGTGTCATCGTTAATAAATGTAGCGTGAATGGAATAAAATGAATGAAAGAATTACTCACTGTTTGACAACAACAAATGCAAACTATTTTGAATACAATGCGCAACAACAAATGCAAACATTCGTAACAACAAACACAAACTATTTGTTAGTTCGTAACAACGACTGCAAACTGTTGTATTTCTAACGGTTAAATGCATTTCATGATGGTGCTATAAAATTTATCTGAAATCCAAGCATGGTTAGTTAGGCCTGTATGAAATACCGGTTTTGTTATTACTGAATGAATTTTGATGCCACGCATATTGGCGGTTGTATATGAAATGCGGCTGAGGATTGACTATTTCAATACGGGATTGTTTTAAGAACAATCGTAGCTATTTAAGTAGTCAATGCTCCGCAATGTACAATGGGAAATTATTATTTTGAGAACTTTATGACTGGAAGTATCTTGCTAGTATGATCGAACTTTGTCAGGTGCTGCTGATTCATGTGCTGCATGGGCTACGGATTTTCCCATGACCAGATCCGCAGTACGTGTAGGTCAGAGATCACTGGATGATGAGGCTCTGTGGTACTGTGACCATCATGTTGCCAAAGCCTAAATAGACAAACCATGTAAGAGTGAATCCTAGGGATTCAGATAGACGTCCATGGCCGAACTGTCAAGCTAAACAATGACATGAAACTATGCTTGGAATCACAACATTATGACGTCAGTATTGTGCAATATCAAACGGTGTTGTGATATATCCTTCAAAAATAGTTCCAGCGAGAACAAGTTAGAACTAGTCGAACACATGCATCTTCAGGAGAGTTTGTGGGGATTCTATTGGGCGAGCAATGAGGCTTGACCAATCAGAATCGGAACTACCTCTTTTGCTCCTGTTGTGTGACGATAGTTATACATTATACAAGACACTGTTGAAAGTGTTCATGATCACTCTACTATCCGATGACGTGAGATCAGTGTTCTTATTAGTAAGCGTCTGCTCAGTATAGAAATATTCTTTTATTTGCAAGTCTTAAATTACCAGTCGATGATTGATATTTAAGTTTGTAAATCCGTTTCAGTCTGCAATACGACTTATTTAGTCCAGTAAGAAATGACAATGGACCCGGACATTTTAAGTAACAACCTGATTTTTGCCCAGAACTCTTCCATTGTATCTAAATTAAGACCACAAAAAATTCCCCATGAATCCCAATTGGGGAAAATGCTTTTTTGGCAAAAATTCAAAATGGCCGCCAAAATGGCTGAAAATTATACATTTCTAGATAGTTCAGTTACTATATAAGCTAGAGTGGCGATTAAAACCTCTAAAGTTAATGTTTTGGAGTCAAGGAATTAAATTCTGATATTATTTCTACAGAATAACACATGCTAATTATGGTAATTTATTCAAAATGGCGGAAAAACGTCAAAATGGCCGCCAAAATGGCCGAAAGTTATACATTTCTAGATAGTTCATTTACCATATAAGCTAGAGTGGCGATTGAAGCCTCTAAAGTTAATGTTTTGGGGTCATGGAATTGAATTCTGATATAATTTTTACAGAATAACACATGCTTATTATGGTAATTTATTCATCATAATTCACCTGTCAGGATGGCAGATATAACTAAAATTATGCATGGTGCATAGAGTCAGCAAATTACGGCTGGCTCCACCAAGTAATATTCTGCTAAAGTTCAATGTGAGAATGTATGCATTGCCCCTCGCATTTGCAGTGTATGCTGCATGGAATTCCTCTCTTGACACAAGTACAAGATATACAATGCTCGGTCTTACAGGAGCATCTGATCTCTGCCAATATATCTGCTGGTGCTGCTGCTTTATCAGTGATTACCGGCACTACGGCATCACCTTCAATCTTGTATCCAAACTCTTCCTTTTGGAGAATCGTTTGAAGATGACGCCATGTGCTTACTTGGTGATGTACACGTAGCGAGTGATAGTACATAGCTCTGCTGGTAGGTGGCATCCTCTCAAAAGGTACATATTTGGATGATACCACATTTAAATAGCGCAGTTCATCGAGTCCATCAGCATTGGTTCCCCCTATATACACATTCTTTGCAAAATTTTCTCCTACCTTTAGAAGCACTTCTTTAGGTGTTTCTGTGTGACCAAAGACCAGCGCATCTGCGCGTAACTGCTGTGATGACTGGAGCAATTTCATGAGCTTCAGTTTCCCCACGCCATACATTCCAGATGTTGTATCACAGCCTGACATAGCATGAGCAAATGGCAAACACATATACATCTCTCTCCCTAACACCTCCTTTGCAACTTTAATGGCAATGGTATGTTGTCTGGTCTGCATATAAACATGTTTCCCATAATTTGTGTGGTGGATCAACATTATCAGAATGTCTGTATCATCAGCAACAACAACAACATTTTCATATGTTTTTGCCAATTCCATTGCCTTCTTAACTATGCAGACATCAGCATCACCCTCTTCACCGGCATGCTCTACATGGATGCCTGCCTTCTGAAGGTGCTGAGATAATAATTTGATCAAACCCTGCTTGTTCTTTTAGTTTCCAAGAAATTCCTTCTTGTCTCCAGGTATTGGTGTTTTCATCTCCACAACAACATCTGGGAACATTTTCTCCTTTCGCCTTCGCTTTTGTTCCTGATCTTTTGTTGTTGCCACTTCATAGCTGTCAAACTCTACCCAAAGAGGAAGACCATATGAAGAATGGGAGACAACAGAGGACACATATGCATCACAAACATCCTACATATTGCCAGTCTTGGCCCAAACCAATTTGTGCAAAAGAGCACATACATCAAGCACTTTAGCTGCTGGTCAAACTGTCTCTGATGTGATTTCTATATCCATCTCAAATATACATTTAGCCATATCTGCCTTATTTGCTTTCCTCATACTCCCGTCATCTTTGCACAGTGCAGGCGATAGTTGCAAGTTCATGTGAAAACACATTTGTGTCAGGAGGGCAACCATTGACATATGACATGGACACAAATCGATGGTACAGCCCCTGTGATGACATTCGGACTTCATCACCAAATATTTTGAGGGGCTTTCGCATGGCAGCACATATTTTAGCTTGTTCTACCCTCTTAAACTTTACATCGCCAAATTTCTTCTCATTCAGCTTTTCTTGGATTGTGGTCCCAATTTGTAGGGCATTGTCTACATCGATGCGCTCATCAGCTACTACTCCAGTTGCAATGTTCCTGAGCTCACTATCTTGGCCAGCTCTGAATGGGTTGGTCCTTAAAATGAATTGCTTGAAGGTTTCCATGTCTTCCGAATCCTGTCTAATGTTTCCTGGATGCATCTTTTTATGTTGTTCTGACCAGGACCCAGTAAACTTACTGGTAAGGCAACGTAGAGCATCAGTGTACATAGCAACAACATGTGCAGTGAGTAACCAAATGTTTCTTGCAGAGTCTTTGTGGGTAATATTGATGAGTCCACCTACACTCTTCCCTGATCTCATTAGTGATTGTTCTATGGTCATATCTGACCAGGTTCCACTCCAGAATAGGATTTTCTTCCTTCTTATCGCGAATTCTCCATTTTGTATTGGTTCTTCCAAACATTCACATAAATTCTGACAATCTTGAAGATACAACCGGCAACATTTTGCAAAGTTGTTGTGACCTGCAGCTGCTAGGAAATGCAACATTCTCTCTATGGCCAAAAGATGTAACTTCCAGCAACCCGTTCTTTCAGCTCTAATGAAAAGCATTGTAATTTCAACCATGCCCATAAACATTACCCATAGCTTTGCCGTTCGGTTGGATTCGTGAGATTCTTTTTTTCTAATCACTTCTGCATGCAGCTGAATCAGATCTCTATTTGCAGTTATTTCATCCAAGCAGATTTCACCAGCTAATGCGGAGCTGTAGAATCTTTTCAAACGTGACCAAATGTTATCACTTTCCACAGGTTCCTCATTAACAGTATATGGATCTTCACAACCACTACCTGGCATAGGAGTTGTATGGAAATTGCTTTCACTATTCTGATTTCTATCTGACATATTAACCTGATGATGATCATCATCATTGTCAATCATGTCCATACAATATGATGTTTCATTATCAGTGTCCATACGGCAGTCAACATCTATATTCTGAACACCACTGCTCGATTGTTTTGCTAGTTCTTCTGACAAGTCAGTGTCCACAGCATCGCTAACTTCAGACTCAAACAATAATAGATGAAGTGCTGCATTTGTTAAAAGGCATGCTCTTAGCGTCCTAGTGTAAAATTTGCCCTCCGTCATTTTGGGTAAGGAGTTTTTGGCAGACACTGTACCCCACAACTCTCCATTAGTTTACACCCTGCACCAAGGAAAGACATAAATAAATGGAATCCTCCCAGCCGCAAGAACATGTTTTAAATGCATTCTGATTGTCTTGCTTGATTTTGCAAGTACTCAAATACAATGGTTGGTCAAAGGTAAGTGTTACACAGCACATTCCGACTTTCATGGCCTGCTGTTTTACATATACCATAGTATGATAAACAGCTTCATATGTTGAAGGGTTCAAAGGTACCATAGGGTAGAACACTACATTTGTGCAGCAGTACTCTCCTTTACGTATGTCGGACATGAACCCCTGCCCGGTTGGTGGACTCGGTGAAAGCCTACTCGATAACAGCCATAGGGTATCCACTATTTGACATTTACGTGTGAAAATGTCTGTAGTGCTAAGAGTTCCTATTTTAACATCAGACATGCATGATTTCAAAAGACGCTTGTGGCATTTGATGATTGAACTGAAGTTCCCATCTTGCATTATATCTGCTGAAGAAGGATTCTATCTAACAACTGGTTCTGGTGTACGCTCACATGAAGTCTCAGTTTGACATGCAATTATTCCCATTACATGTGTGGTATCATGTCCTGATTTGGTATCTTCATTATAGTCAAAGTTGTCAGCTACCCACTAACAAAAACCGCCCCCTTTGCTGACTTCAACTAGACCGGATATTAATGAATCCACTCGCTTTCCAACAGCTGCACTCTTTTCAAACTGCAGAATCTGAGTATACAATATACCTAGACCTAAGGATGACAGAACATCAATGAGCACCCTTGATCTTATTGTCTGCTTGATAAAGAGGCCAACTGATAACATAAGAGGTGATATGTATGATTGTTGGCCTGTTGCCTGCATGAGGATGTGGCACAATGAAGTTATCAGAAGTTGCTTCTTGATGTTGGCTGATTCACTTCTTGATTCTGAGAAAAGGTTAACAACAAGGGTGTGGAGTGAGTCTGGAATGGACTTTTCTAATTCACTCAATTCAAATTCTGATGGCCTTGGATAAGTGTCATTATCATGTTCTATATTCAAGATATCTTCTCTAATTTTGCACCTATCAGTTTTGTCTGTTTTAGGGTTTCTTCACTGTCTCCTAGGTTGTCTGCATCAATATATGACTGATGTAAAATGTTATCAGCAGCAGCTCTGAATATAAGTATGTTAATTTTCCCTTCATTTTGTGCAACGCATACACATTCACCAAACTGCTTCACAAGGCGATGTTTCAGATGCTTCTCTGTGTATGGCAGAACACCTTCTGACACGTATGTTGCGAGCTGATCTCTCAGATCCTGAGGGGAGAATTGACCCTGCATTTGCTCTGTTTGTTGTAACCAGTAACACAACTTGTTGAAAGCACAATCATTAATTGTGTCACGGTTTCTAGAATTGCCACATGTTATGTCAACACAATTCTCGCACCCTGGAACACTTTTTCCTAGCATAAATAATGTCATACAAGTTCGGTGATAATGAGCCTCTACTGCACGGAGATCTCCCGCAAAATGTATTCGTGCTTTTACATTTACTGCTAGATTGTCGTGACTATTGTCACATTTTTTCATTAGTGACTCTTGGATGAGACTTCGTTTTTCTTTGCTTGATACAATCTCCACACTAGATATCTGAGATGCTCGGTCTGGATGGCGCTTGACATCATCAAAGTCAAGTTCCTTTGTACATATCAAGCAATGTGTTGGATAATCTAAAGGCTTGCTTTTCGTTTTCAAATGTAGTGTACCACCAGAACAATCTGGATCACTGGAAATTCTCTTTGGTTGTTTTCCTTATGAATAGTTTTTATAGCAATTTTCATGAACATAGTTCTTCTCAGTGGAAGATGTTTTCAAATGTATGTCATCACCTCGTTTCAATGAAACTTCATTTAGGGTTTGTGTCCCTTTAGCACCAAGTTCTCTGCCATTGACATGTATCTGTACATCTACATCGCAAATGATACAGGGTATGTTCAGCCCAGCCATCGCTGGTTTAGCCCGCACAAGCTTCACATTCAAATTAGCAAGCCAAAACGGGTGAATAGAAAATAACACACAGGCTATAAAATCAACAATGTGAGAATGAAAAGAAATCAAAGGTCATACGGTGTAAATCGTGAAATTGGAGAAAGTACGAGTATGAAAAAAGAACAAGTGCAATCTGTGCTTGATCCGAGCAAAATCCTAGTTTTACTCCGTCTCGAAACGAGACAGCACAGACAATAATACCGAAATATATCAAACATGCAATATAAAGACGAGGGAAAGGAAAGGGATATTAAATCAGGCGCAACCTGGGGTTCATATGGCGTATATTCAACTTTTACTATGTCTAACAAGCAGACGACAAACAAATTCAACCGTATAAAATATGTGGTTTATATAATTTACTTAAATTGCCGATTTCTAAAATTACTCCGGAACCTATATTTCTCAAACGATATGTATTTAACAAAATCCTAAAAAGGGTGCAGAAAGTTATGCACTGTGACCTTGCCATTTGACCGTTTGACTCCAAATTTTGGAGACATGAATATGACTATGTGGACAACAATCAAGCAATGATTCATTGAGGTATTTCCAGTGAGACTTGAGTAAGCAAATTTTGAAAAATGATGCCGAAAATGCTTCAAAAAGACCTTGACCTTTGACCTTTTTGTACATATGTTCGGAACCTAACTGCCAACCTCCCACCCAAATTTGGTTAATATACTACCAGTAAAACCAGAGTTATTAAAAGAATAGCTTATGAACCAACACAAATCTGTTTTAGAGGTCACCTCTTTGACCTTGAAATAACCTACTTTCCCCATGTGGGAATCGTGGGGAATCTTTTCTGCAGACACTATGGTATATATATATATATATATATATATGCAACTTTGAAACACAAATTTGCTTGTTACTTAAAATGTCCGGGTTCGACCAAAATCATGTCAATTCTTACTGGACTAATTTGCTTTATATCAATTAATACAAATATATTTGTTAAATCTTTGATAAGTGTTAAGTTCAATCTGTGATTAGAGAAAGACACTTCGTCTATTCCGAATCTAGAGAATCCTCTGCAGTCAGATACAAGCCCGACACGTCTTCATATTCAAACCAGTATCAGTTAGTATCATTCTTAGTTCCGAATCCGTGTTCCCACCTTCTCATTTGGCGAGGCTGCCAGGATTAATCTCAGATTAGAACTGTTGGATTAGGTTGTGAAAAGTGTACAATTTCCGAAGAACATCATCCACTAAAGCCGTGAGTACCAAGTGATGAATGACAAAACATTCACCCAGACCACGTACAGTCCGCAACCACCATCATACAACAGCAAATAAGCCATTCAACGAATTTCCGACACCCTTCTTGAATTCTGTGATCTAGTCTGTTGCTCAGATCAAGTCACACTATCAACACACACACAGAATACAAAGCCGATAACGCTGTCAAAGTCATGGTAGAGATCCCTATTGTATCAACCAGCAGGAATCTATCTGGTATCCGAGACCCCAGAACCATCGCCCAGATCAATCTACTGAGTTATTATCATCATAGATGAGATAGAGCATACATCACCACAATTCAGGACCCATATGCTTTCAAAAACAGGCAAAGGACGTGCCATACACTGCCTGATCCACCATTTTCACAGACCCTACCCAGTAGGCCATGTCCACAGCTAATTCCGAGTCAAACCCAGACACCAGCAACAACGGCCCAAGGAGGAGACACATCAACTGCTGAAAATCTATGGAAGGTATTCAGCATAATGACTACCGACTTACAAAACAGCATAAAAGAATTCTCCAACTTATCCAACGTGAGGGAAGTGGACCAAATCCGACACGGATTGTTGCATGATCATGTGCGGCATATACAACCATGCGACGGACACATACCATCGGAAGTGTGGGAATATCTTGAGATGAGCGGTTTCGCCTTAGATGCGATGGGTCCAAACCAGCCCGGTGATGCAGCTTATATCATAAGCTGGACCACGAGAGGACAGTTTCATAAAGACACTGAGGGTTACTTGTCAACCCGAGATCGAAACGCTATCATGTTGGATGAGATCTACCAATACGTGGTAAAATTCTTTGTATCTGCAAATGAAGAGGAGCGCATTAAATGCGAGCTGGAAACCATCAAACAGAAGAAAAAGGAGAAAATTAATACATTTATCTGGAGATTCAGAACCCTGGCTAGAAATGCCTACCCCAATAATAATGAGGACAGTAAGAGAATCGTAGTATGTGCCTACGTACGAGCATCGTCCAATGTAGCTTTGGCTCGGCAAGTTATTATTAAACGGAACAAAATTCTGGATGAAGACGTAGCATTCACTGAACAGCAAGGGGACCTAGATGATTTACTCGACGCCATGCATCTCACACCACCACGACACGAAGAGGATATGGAGATAGATGTAGTTGACCGACAGATCAGAGCAATGACGACCGACCAGTGACTAAAGAACAAAATGATGAAAGACGTATACTCTATGATTAAGGGTATGCAAGATCAGTGAATAAAATTGATAGCTTCAATAATTAGCACCCCGACAAATACACCAGCCCCGACACAAGCATGCAGCAACTAGAAGAAAGAGACAATTATATGTTTTGAGTGTAACCAAGAAGGACATGTCAAACGAAATTGCCTGGTTAAACCAAATAGACCACCACAGCAACAACAGACCAATCAGCAGCAGAAGAACAACAATCAAAATAAAACATGTTATAATTGTGGTAAGAGGGAGCATATTTCCCGAAATTGTTGCAGCCCAAAATTGGACAATAGCAACAATAACAATCAAGGTATGCAGAACAGTTAATCTAGTGTAACATGTTTCAATTGTAACAAGAAAGAACATTACGCATCTCATTGCCATAGCCGACTGATGCAAGTGAATCAGAACGACGGGACAAGGTTTAACCACTTATGTAGAAAATGTGGACAATCTGGACATTCTGATAATCAGTGCACTTATTACAGACCTGTAAACTCTACATCCTGTATGGAGGTGGATGAAGTCACACCAGCATGGGGATCTGCAAACATTCGGAGGACAACCAGAATTGACTGAACCATGACGAGTATTCCGACCGAGACGTATATGCGAGGTTTTGGAGTGGTCGTGATGCACCAACAGAATGCCCCAAAGGAGGAGTGGCCAACAACGTTAGATGATGAAGCTATGTCATTGTGGTATCTGGAGACAGCTGACGACCGTAAAACATCGACGGAGGGAACATGTGACCGAGAGGTTCCTGGTCTGACTGCGCTTAGACAACGATATTGGTCGCAACGTTGATACCAGTAGGTGTAGTATCGATAGTCTAGTGGATATTGGTGCTAGTATGTCACTGATTAGAAGTGACATTTGGAAGAGTATGCTTGGCTCGAGACTGCTAAAGAATGCCCAGATACTCTTAGCTGTAAACGGCTCACCAATTGAGGTATTAGGTGAAACAGAGGTCAAATTTCAAGGTGCTCTGCTCATTCCCGCCAAAATCGTTAAAAATATGAATCATGAGGGATTAGTTGGCCTGGATGCATTGCATGTGGGTAGAGTGGTAATAAATTATAGGAAATGGGAAATAGAGTGGTTTGGTAAGATTTTCCAATTACATATTCCCTATAGGCACCAGAGGCGATACGATGCTGAGGCCAGTATCACGGAGACAACTGGTTACAAAGTTATTGACAAAGTTCTTAGTGACTATGCTGGTAATTTTGATACAGCTCGTCATAAGGAACTGGGTAGGAATCCGTTGGTGGAGTGTACGATCCCTACTGATCACCCTTTCATTAGACAATGTCCATATAGAATGCCATTGTTAAAAGCACATGTTGTACGCGATCAGATTAAGGAAATGCTAGACGCTGGTGTGATTCGACCATCTTCATCACCTTGGGCATCACTGATTACCTTGGTTCCCAAGATGGATGGGACAACCTGCTTCTGCATTGACTACAGAAAATTAAATGAGGTAGTACCCCGAGACAATCATCCATTGCCAAATATTTCGGATATTTTTGATAGTATGGAAGATGCTACCCTGTTTTCTATGATGGATTTTATGTCTGGGTATTGGAAGATACCACTAGCCAGCCAAGACATCGAGAAGACAGCGTTCATCTGTTCTGAAGGTCTTTTTGAATGGACTCATATGCCTTTTGTTTTTTGGAACAGTGGAGCAGTTTTTCAGAGGGCAATGAATTCTGTTTTTCGTGCGTACGTAAATAAGTTCATGCATGTTTTTGTCGATGATGTGTTCGTATTTCCTGAAGAGCATGCACACCACTTGACGCTCGTAATGGAGCAGTTACACGAGCATAATTTACAGCTCAAATGGAAGAAATGCGATTTTGCGAGTAAGTCAGTTCATTTGCTTGGTTATCATATCTCTGCAGAAGGTATTTCACCCCAGAAGCAGAAGGTGGAAGTCATCCATGAAATGACACCTCGGCAGGATGTCAATGGAGTCAGATTGATATTAGGCACTACCGGCTATTATCGGTCATGCATGCTGGCTATGCAGAAATAGCAAGGCCACTGATAGAACTGACCAAGAAGTATAAACGGTTCGAGTGGGGGACTGACCAGCAGTTAGCCTTTGACAACTTGAAATATTTGCCATTGCAGTAGACCTCTGCTGGTGTATCCCAATTTGCAAAAGCTGTACTGTTTATATGCCGACGCTTCTTCCTATGCGATAGGGACAATTCTGGTTCAAGAAGATGAGCAGGGCTCTGAGAAGGTTATTCAGTGTGTAAGCAGTACTCTTAAGGACAGCCAGCTGAACTGGCCAGTCATTGAAAAAGAGGCTTACGCTGTGGTCTACGCCCTGAAGAAATTGTGGCCTTATTTGTTTGGAGCTGATTTTACTGTGTTTACTGACTACAAACCTCTTAAGAGTTTGTTTGTGGGAGAGGTGAGAAACACGAAGGTCCAACATTGGGTTGTACTGGTAGCCGAGTATGGGTGCAAGATTGAGTATATCAAGGGTGACTATAATGGCGGAGCAGACATGTTGTCACATCTGAGACAACCTCCGGAAGCCGCAACATTTGACACTGGTGACTACGTGATTCCAGAGGTAGAAAACGGTATTCTCCCATATATATCTCTGGAAGTGTATGATATCCCTTACAAGGAATTATGTGTCAACCAACTCAAAGAATTTCCGGAGATGTTCACAGAGGTACTTGAAGATTATGCAGTGCATAATGGTGCCCTGTATTGCACACATGCACCATCAGCCTTGGATGCTGAGTACCATCGTCTGGTGTTGCCATCACAGTATCGCAAGCATGTGCTGGAAGAGGCGCACCGACGAGCAGGTCTTCAAGGCCTACAGAAGATGCTATGTCTCATCTGAGACTTGTTCCTGTTGAAATTTCTGAGAAAAGATGTTATAGAGATGTTGGATCGATGTACCACATGCCAGCTACACTACCCTATCGCTACTCGTCTGAAGTACACAGAGATGCCAATGGCTAAATATCCTGGACAGATAGTGGGCATGGATTTGGTTGGCCCGTTTGTGGAGTCAACCAAGGGCAATAATTATATTTTGATAATAATTGGTTATTGTTCTGCGTGGGCGGAGGCCTATCCTATCCCGTCAAAGAGGCGGAGGAAGTTAAAGATAAGTTCTTTAACAAAGTACTGTGCAAGACATGGTGTCCAAGAAATCCTGATTACTGATCAGGTGGGTGAGTTCAATGAGCAGGAGTTGACAATCTTGTACAGTAACTATGGGATAGATCATCGTAGAACCATCCCCAGACAAATGGTAGGATGGAGCGATTTAATTGCACCCTGAAGGAGTTGATCCAGAAGGGAATTAATAATCAGGCTCGAGCATGGGAGAATGAGTTGGGTTCTGCATTGATGGCGTACCACAACACTCGTCACACTACAACTGGTTATACTCCGTTTTATCTCACCTATGGTTCGTGTGGTAGATTGCCTATAGCAATACCCATAGATGGTTTTCAGGATCTTGGCGATCATCTTACCAGCTTCAATAACGCTTTGATCTATGCCCATGCGTGAAGCGAAGTATCGAGGGTGCACTATTGGGAGGCAATTAACAAATGGGAGAATGTTGCAGAGTTTCATGTAGGAGACTCAGTCGTAGTGGTGGCGAATGAGCCAATGAAGCTCACTAACCGTAATGCTCCGGAGTATGAAGTCTATCAGACCAATGGCCCTGTGGCCCATATTCGCCATCAGAGATCTTGAAAGACTCGAGTTCTTAACGTGTCCAAGCTCAGAATTGTAGACCCTGAAATGTGTTGTGACAATGTTCGAGAATGGCCCATCAGGAAGCCTGGTAAATGCACTGCAGCTAGCCATCCAGTACTGGACAAGGCGGCTCTGGAAAAACTGAGTGAATTCCGTAAGGCATCTGTACCACCTATTGTTCCAGTATGGGAACCTGGTCCTTCAAGACCTAAAGAGCCACCTAGTCCATTAAGGGGCGTGCCCATTCAACCCGAGGTGGAAGAACACATTAGCGAGTCAATCATGGATGATGAGGAGATGGTGAAATCAGTAATATCAGATGATGATGCATCAATGATCGATTTAACTCTGACTGAGTCCAGACATATATTTGGCCGAACACCAAATTCAAGGTATGGATTGCGTAAGCATCCACATAGGCCAGATTATTTAAGTGCCATGAAGGGAAAACAGCCTAGCATCAGTGTTATTAGTCATCCGGTGTCTGATGCACAGTTCATTCACATTATAACTGCTGTCATAAATCGCTTTGCCTCATTCCATGTGTGCTAAGCGAATTATCAACATCATAATAGTGTACGCTTAGAAAATTTTCCCACGAAGTCTCTGTTTATGTTATATGTCAGTATGGTGATATTGTTAGCATTGTTGATTTTTCCTGATGTTGGTGGAATAACATGGCCGACATTCAGAAAGTCAAAAATGGCATATTGATTACTCGACATGTTCCCATTTCAGTTATTAGAGCCGAGTGGACCATTCTTATTTCTATTTCTGCTCCCCGTTTACCAGCCAAGTTTGATTATCATATTAAATGCATAGACTAAGTAATTGAAATTGTTAAATCAAAGATGATATTGTCCTCATGTGACTAAGTTAGTCTTCTAAATCGACTTCAATGTGTCAAGAATGTAGCTGTAAGCCCACCAACAAATGGAAATTCTTTCTCTAGACAACGGCATGGCCTTCTAAATCTTGTAGGTGAGATAGCCTCATATTTGTTTGGAGTAGCGACTAGCAGAGACATAGAAGAATTAAAGGGAATTGTTAAAGTATCTATGTTAAAAGTTAATAAATTAGTACACAATCAGTTGATGTCTCAGGTATGACAGCTCTGCTCCGACATTAGTGTTAATAGGAATCGAAACAATGACCTATCAGACGTAGTACGAACTGTGACTGACGTCGTAAATAATTTTATGGGCAGTCAGCAAATTTGGAATCAACGCATGTTTACTCTGGTACGAATAGGCCAGGCGATTGACTCTGTTGAAGGCATTGGCTACGATTATCGCCAGATGACAATAATATTCCGATGGAAGACAGCATCCCTTGAACTAGGAAGATTGACTGAGGAATGATTTAGTCCTTTAGACTTATCCGATATAGCTAAACAGGTCAATACAGGAGTAAAGTTGATAGATCCTTTTCATTGCTATTATTATAGCGTTATTGTGTGGTCCTTGTGGAAGGACCCCGCATCATTACATTTTATGGGTGTACTTCCTTTGATTGATGATGGGAAATATGTAGAACATGTTATCCATTCCTGGCCAGTACCAGTAAGTGCCCTTGGACATTTCGTCCAAGTTAAATTATCAGTGTCCACTATTGGTCTAGATACTCACAGAGGGTGGTATTTTAATCCATCATTATGTCAAGGTGATAACCCACGGGCATGCGAGAGCAATCTACAAATCGATGTTAGCCATGTTCCCTGCATTGTCAGTATTTTGACCAACACTACCAGTCCGGCATGTAAAATTGAGCTGTCCCTATCCAATGATACTAGCAGCAAATTATTCAAGGGTCAGTATATGGGAATGGTGTTGCCAACTTTTGGGGTGACGGTTAAAATGCATTGCGTGGTGGAGGGAATGGTGGAACAGGAACTTTCCAATGGTGTGTATGTGTTAAACCCTAGCCGATGTGCATATAGTGGATCCGGTTGGCACTCCAGGCCCATTATGGCCTATGAGCACCAGTATACCAAAATAATGCCAGTATTGAATATGACAAAGATTGACGTAACGGACATACTGAACTGGACACTAATAATTAGACACCTTGAGCACACCAAATGGGCACGTTTACAAAAGGTCAAATTGGTAAATCGAGCACCTTTATCGGAAATAGATATCGACGCGACCAGTATCAACGTGTTAGGACATAACTCTGTTTTTGTAATTGTTTTATCTACATGTATTATTATATTCTTTATATTATTTATTTCATATCTGTGCGGCATCCTACCGAGAGTCTTGGTGGGTTTAAGACAATGCTGTACCAATGAGGAAAATCAGAGGAGCTCTGGGCTGAAGCATGACTGGGTCCATATGCCAACTCGGGCTGATCAACTGAGGCAGGGTGACGAAGAACCGAGGATGGTGGTGAGCACAACGGAACATAGCTCAGGACCACCGGTTCTGACAAATCCGGTAATGCAGATCCCGCCATCTCTTTTGATGCACCGTTTTAGTAAAGTACCCAATTGGTACCATAAGTGTCCAACTGACACAGATTTTCGTATTGTAATGTATTTTGTACTTATTTACTGTATTGTTCATTTTTGTTGTACCTGCGCAGCAGCATTAGATTTCACTTTATGAACAGTTTTTCATATAATTGTTCTGCCATGCCAGATATACTTCATCATCGTTATTATTTTTATTACATTGTGTACATAAGATTTTATTTTTGGTATTATTGTGAGTAACCGCATGATTACGAATTGTTAGTAGGCATGCTTTTATGGCTTACATATTGATATTCACATAAGTATATTGACTCGATAGTATTATTCTGTGTTTTCATTTTGTACATGTTGTGTTAAATGTTGTGAATTGTGTTTATAATTGAGATGACGCTGTATATTCTCCATGGGTTATTAAGGGTGGGGAGAGATTAGAATGCTGTTGATGGAGCACAGCAGTTAAGCGACCATTCGCATGATGGTCGTTTAACTTCGGTCGGTGGGCATATGTAGCTATCCGGATTCGAATATGGGGATTTTGAGGCAGTAGCTAGCCTGAAGATTGTCGGTTCCTGTCTTAAGCATTATTTGCATATGACCACTTGACCTGGTGAGCCTGAAGCCCAAATCTTCTGTTAATCCTTTTGGTAGTCTTTCGGATAAGTTCATCTCAGTTATAAATATTTTCCATGTCGCGACAACGTGATCGTGATTTACATATATATATATATGTAAATCACGATCACGTTGTCGCGACATGGAAAATATTTATAACTGAGATGAACTTATCCGAAAGACTACCAAAAGGATTAACAGAAGTGGTCATATGCAAATAATGCTTAAGACAGGAACCGACAATCTTGAGGCCAGCTACTGCCTCAAAATCCCCATATCCGAATCCGGATAGCTACATATGCCCACCGACCGAAGTTAAACGACCATCATGCGATATTATATATGTCATTTATGAGAAATTGTTTATGTAATATATGTGTGTGGGCGTGCGTACGTGTATGTGTGAATTTGAACATGTATGCAATTAGATTGAAGTTTGAACCTTGTTTTTATTTATATAACAAATATCATGTATATAGATAGATGAGCAGGGCAACCTATTCAGGAGTGTGTGATATGGTAACCTATTTTATACTGTGTGCTGAAATATGATATATGTTTAAGTTATGAATAAAGGACGGACGAACAGACAAGAATGAAGGATAGATAGTAGAAGGAGGAATGAACATTTACTTTAGTAATGGCACGGGTCTATAGTGAAGAGAGCAAGTGCCATTGTTAATAAATGCAACAGGAATGGAATGAAATGAATGAAAGAATTGCTCACGGCCTGACAGCAACAAATGCAAACTATTTTGAATACAATCTGTAACAACAAATGCAAACTTTCACAACAACAAACGCAAACTATTTGTTAGTTAATAACAATGACTGCAAACTATTGTATTTCTAAAGGTTAAATGCATTTCATGATGGTGTTATAAAATGTATCCGAAATCCAAGCATGGTTAGTTATGCCTGTATGAAATACTGGTTTTGTTATTACTGAATGAATTTTGATGTCATGCATATTGGCAGTTATATATGAAATGCAGCTGAGGATTGACTATTTCAATACAGGATTGTTTTAAGAATAATCGTAGCTATTTAAGTAGTCAATGCTCGGCAATGTACAGCGGGAAATGATTATTTAGAGAACTTTATGACTGGGTCCGAGATCACTGGATGATGAGGTTCTGTGGTACTGTGACTGTCATGTTGCCAAAGCCTAAAGAGACAAACGATGTATGAGTGAATCCTGGGGATTCAGATAGAAGTATGTGGCCGAGCTGTTAAGCTAAACAATAACATAGAACTATGCTTGGAATCACAACATTATGATGTCAGTATTGCGCAATATAAACAAGATGTTGTGATATAGCCATCAGAGCGGTTCCAGCGAGAACTAGTTAGAACCAGTCACACACACGCATCTTCAAGAGAGTTTGTGGGAATTCCATTGGGCAAGCAATGAGGCTTGAGCAATCAGAATCCGAACTACCTCTTTTGCTCCTGTTGTGTGACGATAGTTATGAATGTCCTATTACATTATATAAGACACTGTTGACAGTGGTCTTGATCACCCTACTATCAGATGATCCCGAGATCAGTGTACTTATTAGTAAGCGTCTGCTCAGTATAGAAATAGTCATTTATTTGCGAGTCTTAGGTTACCAGTCGATGATTGATATTTAAGTTTGTAAATCAGTTTCAGTTCGTAATATGACTTATTTGCTTTAAATCAGTTAATTCAAATATATTCGTTAAATCTTTTATAAGTGTTACGTTCAATCTGTGATTGGAGAAAAACACTTCATCTTTTCTGAATCTAGAGACTCTTCTGCAGTCAGATACAAGCCCGGCACACCTTCATATTCAAACCGGTATCAGTTAGTATCATTTTTAGTTCCGAATCCGAGTTCCCGCCTTCTCAGTGTACGAATTGTATGTCTGTAGTATTTAATAAATATTCTGTTGAATAATTTGAAACTAATTTGACTGGGTAACCACCTAATTAATAATCATCGTCATAATCAACTATGTAATGTGTAGGATGGCATCATAATCAATTACATCATGAATGGCATTGCTAGGTTCGCTACGAAAGTGTAATTGATAATGGACTAAGCGTTGTTGTATGAATTGTATGTTGATATTATTTATAAACATGATGTTGAATATTTTGAAATTAATTGACTGGGCGCTGCTGCTGCCATAGCCAGCAACAACACCCAATCAAATTAGTTTCTAATTTTTCAATAGGTTACGTGTATAGCCACCTTGAAATTCAGATTCTGGGCATTCTGATTTCAGAGCATGTAAATCGATCTCAAACATGTGAAAAGCATCGATGGACCTTAGCTAGAAATGGGCAGGGCATAGTTAGAAATTGGTTCTTTCTATTGGATCGGATTCAGTGAATAATGTAATGGTATATACCAGGTTATCGACATTGTCTTTAAGCCTGTTCGACAAAAGACAAGTTGATCTGTCGAATTATGTGCAATCTATTAATTTAACAGGGTGACCAGCTTGTCATAAGATTTTGTCCGAAAAATAATTTGGGACGAGCACAAGAGCACGTGATTTGCCCTTTTCGGACATACAGCGGACGTTTTTCCTTTTCCTGTGTTTGCATATGTGAGCATGCAGAAATACATACACATCATCAATTTAAATGATAACGTATCAGTTAAGTTAATATTATTAAAATTCTATGTAAATAAATCCTATGTCTACTCAAACTTTATGGGTGGACTTTAATAAAGTCGAAATTGTATCTTATATATATATTTATATATATATATATATATATATATATATATATATATATATATATATATATATATATATATATATATATATATATATATATATATATATATATATATATATATATATATATATATATATATATATATATATATATATATATAAGATACAATTTCGACTTTATATATATAAAACGAAAACTGGTAACAGAGTAATTACTTCATGAGCATAGCTTATAATTCAACAACAAAAATCTGGTCATTTGACAGGTTATTCAGAAATCAGGAGGCCTGTTAAAATCCACATTTTTTGGATACATGTGAAGAGAATGTCGCCCTGGTTTGATCTGTAAGAATCACTATAGTGACCATTTAGGGATTCTTTAATGGTGGATAATGCTGCTTAATCTAATAAATATCTACGCTGTTCTCAAATGTGCTTGATTTTTGTTTTAGAATCGCTTGGATCAAAATGTTACACTGTATCTCCATAGAAACGAGCATCCTTAAAGGTGTATATTCACACCAGAATTATTGAAAATAAAATGTGCCTCTATTTCAATTTCGCAACTTAAAAAATTATATTAATTTATATGTAATGGAATCATCATATTTTAAGATTTATTTCATTTCATTACATATAGGCCCACAGTTTAAGCCTCTAAAAGTGTATAAATTAAACAGTTTTATTTTCAGAAATTTTACTGTGAATATGTACCTTTATGTAGGGGGTTTGCTTCTGTTTTGCATAGCATGAAATCTATTTGGTTAAAGACTGTTGTTGTAGCCTTAGAGCCTTTTGGCCCTTTGCTATCAGCAATGTGTCCTGTATTATTTGCGTTTGCTTGTGATGTAAACTCCTAATCTGTGAGGCGGACTATTGCGTGGTTTCCAGACTGGTTCCCAGTGTGGTATCTGTACTAATCTAATAGTAGTGGTGCGTTATTAATTCCGTGTTGTTAACTGTAATTAGCAAGATAACTAATTAGTCTGGGAGCCAAATTCGACTAAGTAGCCAAAATAAGATTTTACCCTACAAGTTGGCCTCCCCTTAGTTCCTCGGTATTATTTGCAAGATATATCCCGCCTACATTTGACCCTGTGAACACATCACTTTGACCAATAAATGACACGTACAAAATTAAATATGTTTTAAGTTTTCATTAAATGAGAATATAATTACTTCACATTGGCTCTAGTTGTCCATGCTACCAGGCCTATTAGGTAATAAATACACTATAGTAGGTATGTTTGCGTACATTTTTCTGCATGTAATGCAATTATATTATGTTATATTATAATGGGGTTCTGTCCCGAAATTGGCCTGATTTTGAATTTAAAAATCTCGGCTATTTTATGATGCCTGGATATTATTGTCCCTGAATGGGTTGGCTATTGAACTTAGCTGGAAAGCAAAATCTTTGACCAAACAATTTTATCTTTCTTATTGATTAAACTATGTCAACTTAAACAATGTGCCCATCTGTGACATAAATCGGAATCAAGTGCTATGTACATGTACTTAACAATTTTGATTTATTTTACACTATGTTTGTAGGATTGAGTTCTTATGGATGCATTTTGTGTAAAGAGAAAGAAGATGAATAGCTGGAGGAGGATGAGGAAGAGGAAGTGGAGGAGGTGGAGGGGTGGGGAGGAGGAGGAAGAGGAAGATGAAGAGGAGAGAAGGGGGAGGAGGAGGAGAAGGATGAGGAGGGGAGGCAGAGGAAGCGACTGAGGGGAAGAAGTAAAAGAAGAAAGGAAAGGATTATCTTGATTAGCATCGTACATACAGGTTAGATCTGAAATTCGGTTTCTTCAATCACAACAAGATAATGTGAACAGGTTTCCGGCTGTCCTTTGCATAAGCACATAGTGTCACATTGAATTTGTTTCTTTATGCAAGAACAGTTCCTTGAGCATCTTTGCTTACATTTGCAAAACACTGATTTGTCCACTTGAAGATCTCCATCCAAATGTAAATGGGTCAGGAATAATTACAATGGGTTGATCAGCCTTCACCCATATGCATGCCTGAAGCAAAGCACACATGATATGCAGTCGGTATACATCATCGGTAGGTGGTAGTGATTTCAATTCGGCCCTCTGCACATAAAGATGTACTCGAAGGCTGTTGCGATCTGGAAAGTCACCAATAAGCTGATACACTGCTTTGATTAATTATGTTCCAATCTTTATCGCATCATTGACAATCTCATCTGGAATTGAATTTCCTCCTTCCTATATCAGTACATATTCTAGCAATGTGAGACTCGATATTGTTCTTGAAGGCAGCATTCCAGAAGCTATTCTTCCCCTTGCCATGTAAAAAACTATTGGTGTCACACCCACTAAGAACATGAATAAATGGAAATGAAGTGGCTTCATTTTCTGAAATGGACTGCGATACTGTATGAATTGGGATAAGGTAACCTTGTATTTTGAGAAACAACTCAATGAGACCCATGCTGGCAAGTTTTGGAAATTTATGGAGCGCGATAATAACAATGTCAGTGTCCGATGCTCTGATTATGATTCTCTTCATCCCAATTTTTACACACGAACAATCTCGTGTCTACTTCCTCATGATTGCTTGATAGATCAATATAATGCTCGTTATCCAGTTGAGAAGGAATGGAGAATACTTTCTCTCTTGCTTCATAGCCACCAGAGAAAACAAGTGTTCATTTGGTAATTTTGGTGTGCTCTCAGACCATCTGTCGAATAGGAACCGGAGAAGTTTCGTCCTGCATTTTCTGTTTGATACAACATCTTTCCAGTGGCACATGTCAATCCCACAACTGATTTGATATTCTTTCATAGTCTCTTTCCATCGATTGTGGCATCCATTCGATCTTTCAGGCAAGAGGAAGCTTCCCCATTGGTATCTTGAATATCACTTAAAACCATCATATCCATCAGCTACCAGATGTAACTCAACACTAGGCATTTCTTTGATAATGTGTCCTAGTAGTCGACCAGCATACCTCTCAATGATTTCATCCTCAAATGGTTTATGTGTTCTTATGAATCCCATAACATCCACTACTACACCAGTGTCCAGATTAGTAGATGGAATTTCCACTGGCCATTCCTGAATATGTGCTCTTTTCTTGAAAATATTCAACAGTGTACTCTTATTGCCAGTACGAAGGTTTATCTCCCCAGTTTCTCCATTTCTCTCTGCTATTGCTGATGAATAAGGGCACAGCTCCTGCTGTACCATGTCTGTCATCTGTATCCATCTATTTCCATGTTCCTTTTCAAGTAACGTGCTATCTGTATTCATCTATTTCCATGTTCCTTTTCAAGTAACGCTCTCTTACATTTCTGCAGCTTTATCTTCGTGTATACGTTTAGTGATAAACCGCTTGCATTTTCTTGCATTAGCATGCTGCATAGTCTGTAAATTTAATTTGGGCGGCTTCCCTGATGCAATATATGTATTAAGAGCAATTCGGGCTGACGAGCGTGCATGGATGGAGTCGTGCGCTACTCGAGAAGGACCCACTTGACCATCTGCTATGTTCATCAAGTCATTCCGTGTGGTGCAAGTATCTGGCAAATCTCTCATATCTTCCAAGTAGGAAGTAACAGCCTTGATGTACTTTATATGGTCGGGTGCAACTATGATTTCTAACGGCTTTGATGTGGCAGAGAAATGTTCTTTCCACACAGCCTCTCTTTCAGCATACAGAAATTGCACTGCAATATCCATTATATTCAGATAATTGATCCATAGCTGATGAGACATATTAGTTAGTTGGCTTGTGTCAAATAAGTCAATTAAACTTTTGACCTCTTCCATTGTACTACTCAGTTTGACAAGAATTATTTGTTTGGCTATGCTGGTGTCATTTAGCACATCACCAAGGTCAGCAATGAGTTCACAAATTTCTGTCATAAATACCACATCAACATCTGCAGCTAAGCACCAATCCTCTAGGGCACTCCGCTGCAAGGCCTTTAGAGCTTCATGTACTAGCATGTGAGCATTTATTGCCTGGTAATATCCCTTGCCATCCTTAATTTTGTTGGCAGTCCCCTCAAGAAGTAGCTTGCTGTTTACAAACAGTTCTTTCAGGCCTGAACCTATCATAAGCTTGCCAACCGATCCCAGGAATTTCATTATCAGATGGAATCCACCTTGTCTTAGAATAAGGTTCGGAAACTCCCCTGGCTCTTTCTGGGGCAATGTGTAACTAATTTCATATACTCCCTCATCACGAGTTACCACTGCGTGTTCAAGTCCAAGTTGGCGACTTGTGTTCATGCAGATTTCCAAAGCCTCCCTAACGACAGTTGGATCTGTTGGTGAGTGGTCCAGAAATGATATACTAGCATGAAACACTTTCCATCCCGGGAATTCAATCTCTACTTCCAACAGCTTCGTCGGACAGACTCGTGCAGCTGTCCAACATAAGCTTAGATTAGAGAGTTCGTGTTGATCTCTTGCAGCAAGCAACCAATCCAGTTGAAATTGACTGCCGAAATACATGTTGCGCTTAAGAGTACGGATTCTGTATGCTGTGGAAATGTCAGTGACAGAGGACTTTGCCAGCAGACTTGACTTCCATTGCAGGGCCAATGGTATTGTTCTCATTGTACCATGGGGTGCATGGTGAGATATTTGGAATATGACAATACTTGTTACATGTCTACTTGATCCATCAAGCGTGCATTCTGAAAAGTCAAGATTATCTATTGCAAATTCAGTAAATTTACCTGGAATTCTGCTAAGTCGTATGTAAATGTCATTGTCACCAGGTGTTTCATTTATGTTGTATGCAACTGAATACAGGAAACGCTGCAATTTGCATAGCTGGCCATCTGGCCAAGCCTATTCAAAACTGTGATATTGTCTTTGCTCCTTGCCATTGTCATCGAGATTATCAAAACTGGCGCATTTCGACAACAAAAATGACAGAAAATTATATAGATTCACCGGAACCATTGTCTTAGCTTCTTGATATGACACACTCTATGAAGTTGTCATCTCGTCATATCGTGCTTTGGAAGCGTCGGCTACATTCGATTTAAGCACCTGATCAATCCAAATAGATCTGCCACATTCTTTCTTCGGTCATTATGTCCTACTTGGGGATCTTCTATAGAAAATATAATTTCCATCAATATCATATTTTAACTTTTTCCATGTAATCAGCAATTGTGCAGCCGTGATCAATGGTGAACATACCAATTCTGATTCTGTGCCACCTTGTGGCACAAAGAGGATATCAGTTCCAAATCGTTGTTCCACTCGACTTTTTAAACTCCATGAGCTTATCATTATAGCACACGCCCTATCTGGATCTATTCACATGAAATCAGATGCCGTGTGTACATTTTCGGCAACCTAGACATACAAAGCACTCTTCCAGATGTAAGTTCATCAGTTATTTCAGTAACTAGAATGTCAAATGCTTTTGTAAACTGTCTACTTGGACCATCAACATCCATTCCCAACGAGAACTGTCTTTCAAAGCCGATATGATCATAGCAATGTTTATGATATCATGCCTTAGGCTCTACCATGTTAATTGGCTTATCACCATAACCTTGGATGCGAAGAAGCAGTCTAGACTAACATCATTGCGAAGTTTGGCTTTGTCATATAAAGTGTGTTGGACGTCATCTGTTTCCACTCTTCATAGTTTTGTCATGTCTGTGTTTTCCACCCAGTACCACATATAACACACAGTCTTCTAAAGTCAAAATGTGATGCAGACTGGCGTGTATAACGTGATATACTCGCCTCAGTCTGGTGGCTTAGGAATGTTTGTTTTACTTGTTCATGTCGTGTGACAAGAACGATGCCATTTGGTGTTCTGTTGCATGAATTCTGCCTTTACGAGAGTTACAAGTTTGAGTCGTTCTGATGTTTTGTCCTGCCATGTTGCAATGGCATATCGCAATGCAGCATAGCCTTTCTCCTGAACATTGTTCAATGTGCCATTAATGTTCCTTTGACCTACTAGGCACAAGATACAGTCTGTATGTATCAAACACGCCTTCTTTTTCACGGGACTTGGGAAGATTTACATATTCTGAGCCATGCTAATAGATTAATCTGAAAAATAATAAGAAGAACTATATTAGCAGTGTAATTATGGGTCAACTATATATTAATGTTATTTGCATTGGAGCCCAACCAATCAGTATTGGTTTACGTTACAACGTTGTCACCCATGAGTGTCTTGATTTTATTTGCAGTAAATTCGACACAGATACAATATCTAAATTTATGCATATGGGTTGTATGAGATATTGTTTCACTGCAAGAATATAGGGTATGATAGAAGAAAATGTTAAATACATTGCGCTAGATTTCTAATTTTAACCCAAATGGGCATGTTGCATAAGCTATGATAGCTTAATTAATATTAAAGATAAAATCATTTGACAAAATGTTCTACATTCCGCACATGATCGGCTTTTTAGCCATGTGTAAGCTACAAAGCATTCAGAGAAAATAAAGTCCAGACATTATACTATGTGATTGTTTTTCTGTTCCATAATTATGCCGATTTTCGGATAGTACCACTTTAATGCATATAATTACCGTATGTGCAGAAAGTGTACACGCAAATGAATTGTTACGTGTATGTGTTTCCCAATAAGACTGGGAACGAGGAAACATGACTAGAATCAAAGTGAAGCAATAATATTATCAGGTAACGAGAACTTAAGAATATCCCACATTTTGTGTGTGGTCGTCGCCCAAAAAATTACCCCTTTGACCATGGTCAGCTTTTCGTCAAATTAGATATGTTCGCAGGCTCAAGATTTTCTACACCATCTTGATTCCTGTGTAGGAGGGATATATCTTGCAAATGAAACCAAGAAACTAAGGGTAACTTGTAGGGTAAACCTAAATTGGTTTGGTTGGCTCCCGGACTAAATAGACTGGTGCCTTTACGAATTATTCACACACCATAGGCTGATGATCCTCTACGCGACTAGTTTCGACCTTTGGGTCCAATCATGCACACGTAGGATTTGAACTCGCGATCAGGATGTGACACAGGACTTCTAGACTGGCCGCATATCACACAGATACCAGAATCCTATCCATCCATAATGCCAAGATTATGCAATATTTTCGAACTGGCTGCCAGAATTCAATATATGGCACTAAATTGTACAGTTCAAGAACATTCTAACTACATTGATACAGCACATTCAATGCAGAATAAATGTATAATTAGTCATTGGTGTACATATCTATCTCTGATTTTATGTCAAATATTCATGATTTTAACAGCATTATTTACAAAATAGAGCAAGGCCTTTCTGTTAAGAGCATCTTTTAACAACAAAGACCCTTTCCTATAGCAAATTGAAATGTAATAAACGATCATTTTCCGTTAAAGGGATGCTAATCGCATGTCGCATGTTGTATTGTACCGATGGATTATGGTTTATAGATTGCATATCATTCATATCCTGTCACATTCCCGTATCTGTATCGCAATTATCTGCTTTGTAATATCTTGTAAATGTTGTATGGCGGCCGCTACCATTTTGTCTCCTCAAGCGATAATGTGTGATGTCATGTAAGTGTCAATGCATTACATTCTTTATTATGTAATCATCATCTCGTTGCATATTTTGCAACTAATTTGATTGAAAGTTGTTGCTGCCTAAGTCAGGAACAACTTCCAGTCAAATTAGTTTCAAAATATTCAACAGCTTACCTGTATGGCTGATTTTAAACCACATTGCCAAGCTATAGATGGCGCCTCTATGACTGAGCGCATATACCAGGCAGATACACCAATTGTTTCTGATTGTTTGAAGAGTAAATCATGGCAGTCATCATAAGCTGAAGAAATGTACCAACATTTAGCTACTAAAGCCTGAATATCTTTATTTGATGAGACGATAGAAAGCTTAAAATTCCATTCATAGTTTATGAGTTGCAGATTAGATCATCTGTATAGATATCGTGAGACGAGGTTAGTTATCCCTTAATGGCGACCACAATGCGTTGCCGCTTAAAGTGTTTGATAGGTCTGCATGGAATGTGTTGAAACCTTTATTTGCCACCATATGCAGCACATGACTTATGGGAGATACAAATAGATAGACGTTTTCTAAACGTCGTGTATGCTCTTTACATTATTGACTGTGTCTCTCAACGATAGCCACACAATTATTGGGCATGCACTATGATGCACCCATCTTCTTCTTCTTCACATGGGGAATCGTTCATGGGCTGCTTTAATCTTTTGTGCATGATATTTTTTCAGCTGTAATGGAGATATCTTTATGACTCTCAAAGTTTGTTCCACTGACCTGGTTAAAAGGTAATGAGAACTGTTATATTTTGTGTTGTATGAATCCCTCAGGTAGTCACGCAAACTTTTGGTCCATTTTTTCTGTTCTTTTTGTTCACGGACTATCCTTCTGTCGTATTTCTGTCCTACTGTAGTTTATTATGCATGCCCTGATGATTGATGCGAAGAATGTGGTAAGGCTACATCAGGCCGGTTGATGGATTCCAATTGTCTGTGAAGATATGGGAGAAATGTCATGTCGACATACTGTGAGAATGTTGCTGCTGTCACGGGAAGCATATGTACAAGAAATCTTTCTTTAACGAGTGTGCAAATAGCAGTGTCGGCCCTAGTTGACTCCTTCTTCTCTAGAGTGAGGCACTGAATGGAGAAGTCTTTCTCTAATTGGGAAAACGATAGATGGATCTCCATGTTGTGTTAATTGCAAATGTACAGACGATCAAGCAAGCCGGCATCATATCTGCTTGCTTTCACTTTCTGTGCTGTGCTTTTTTATTTTCTCCATGTAACTCTCAACACTCTCCTGTTGTGGCATGGAATAAAGCCTCCTTCGTAAGTAGAGCCTCATCAGTGAAGCGTTTATGATGTTCTGTACCTAAATTTCAATGTAAATCTCACATTGTCGAAATAACCGAATCATCTGCACAGTCCCGAGAGTGAAGGATAAGATGTTTTCCGCCATTGATATAAGACAAGAAGACAGCCAATGTAACCAATGCCTTTGCTAGAGTTTTCAGAGACTCTTCATTATTCACAGAAGGATTGATTTGACAGCCTTTGTGTTAGTAGTCGTGTATCCATAAAATTTGTTCCATGCATCTTCTCTCATGTGAGTCTATGATTACGTTCAGAACCATAAACCGCAGTTCTTAATGTTGTTTCGGATTTCCTTTTGTGCACCTAAGTTCGAAGTTCATTGGAATGGAGCACTTAGGTTAGATAGGTGGGGTAACCTTATAAGTTGTGTATTAGACTTCTCAAGTCCGAACGACTACATTCAATGATGTTGTAACTGTAGACCACGAGCAAACTGATCCTATCTAATACTTTCAATCGTTCTGAGTAGCACCGACTTGGTTGTCGTTTGGGAATAAACATGCGTGCATGTTGACACACAGCAGTGCCATGTCAACTCGTACATGTTCATATCGCCACAAAATCACGTGGATAGGCCTCTAAATTGCCATACTGGTATTATTGAAGATTGGTATGTACTAAGTTGAACCGGTTCGTTATGTCCGTGACATGTGCTGAACAATGGGACATCTACAAACTAGTCTGTGGGTGCACCTGCTGAGACATACACCAGACATTGCCCATTGGCTACTAAGGAGATACCAAAGAAATCCTCATTCGTGATCAACGTCTCCCCGATAGCGCTTGTTACTGTGACGGTACCAGACCAATACAGGGCCAACGAGACCCTGTGCTTGTCCAGTACCGACCCAGTAACGTGCACTATCAGGGCTGATATCACCAGTTGCTTGGAGGTTAATGCTGGTTATCAACAGTGTGGTCAACAAACATTTATCCTTGGTCGAAGTCAAATTGATAGCTAGTGCCGATGTGTAACAGGGGTTCTCCTGATGCAATGTTTTCACGTGATTGCGATACAGGCAATTACAGGAATCTGGGCTATGATTCCACAGACCAATTTAAAGACATACCAATTGTACTCTTGACGTACTACTCAATGTTCATGACGGAGCTAGATACGCCAGTCAGTACGCATTATGAGTCTGCCGTTAGCCTACATGTGACGTAATCAGTTATGACCCAGCATACTTGACAAACGTACATATCGGATCTATCCGGGTGTGACAAATTCTTTACTGTAATTTGTTAATTTCCGGTCGGCATTCACTCAGATCATAACATTGTAATCTTTCCAATAGGCTTGTTAAGCGATGACGTATTTCCGGGCCCAGATCGATTGTTACATACACAAAACAATGTTTTTGCTTAATAACAAATGATGACGTCATAAACACGCGCTTATGATGTAATAAAGCAAAGTACACACTTCCGGGTTGCGAATCACGCGCAGTGACGTCATGCTTAACAAGCCAATTATGACCAATTCAGACGAATTTAGCCTTTTATTTCAGGTATTCAATAATAAAATAATCATCCGAGGATATTGGGTTGAAGGGATGTTTTATCAGAGTAATTTGTAAATGAATTAACTTACTTCGCACAAACCACTATATGGTGAATATTTAGAGATTATTTTACTGGATGATAAAGCTGCCTAATTCACCATTCCAGCGTATCCGCCTATCATCTGAGATCATATGACGTCATAATAAGTACGTCATAAATGATTCTATTTGGCCCGTCTTTAACTCTTAATAATCCGACACGCTGTACGAATTGTATGTCTCTACTATCTAATAAACATGCCGTTGAATATTTTGAAACTAGTTTGACTGAACGCTGTTGCTGCCTATGGCAGCAACAGCGCCAAGTCAAATTAGTTCCAAAGTATTTAACAGCTTAACTGCATTGCTTTCTGGAAATTGATCGTCATGAAGTTCAGAGATCGATCCCAACACGAGCGAGGTGTGAGTGGAACTTAGCTAGAGATGGGCGGGGCATAGCTGAAAATGGAAAGGTCCATTGTCTAATGGATGATAATGCTGCCTAATTATGTAAATATCCAAACAGCTACCTCGTGTGATATGTTTGGGATTGGTATAGGGTGATCCCGTGTATGAAAAAATGTGTGATAACAGTATCAGTGTTTCCCTTCAATAATATTATTGTACCGTTGTCTGTAGTACAGACTCTTATCCATTTACCAGACTGGTTCCCATGGTTTGGCATATGTACCATGCTACTTGTACGGATGCCATAGATTTTTACCCATAGTTGAAGGGTCCATTCCTAGCTACGCCAGCCCATTTCTAGCTAAGCTCCGCCCAGGTTTTGCGTGTGCTGTGATAGATTAATATACTTTGAAACCTGGCCTCTGGAAGCAACATCGCCCATTCAAAATCGTTTCAAAATATTCAACAGAATGTTTATTAATCAGCCAATCCATCAAAAACATACAATTCATACACTTGGCGAACTTTCTTGAAATGTTCATGACGAAGCTAGATACGATATTCATGTTGATTGTGACGTCAGCCTACCTATGAGATAATTGATTATAATGTTATATACTTGAGTGACAGACAGATCAAATTTCTCCATACCAGCTAGTCAGTGGTTCTTAGTGCAATTCCTCGTAGAATGGTACACTCACGACACATTGGAACCAGTCTGTCTAGCTATGAGAGTGTATGTAACAGACTAGATGACTGACTATCACTTAGCGCTCAGTAGTGATATACACTCATAGATATAGACAATTCTAGATTGACCGAGACTACCTCAGAATGACCGTTCTCTGTTTGTACTCGTGTGTTTGAGTCGCCATATTTGTAAAATATAAAATGCACTTTAAAACCAATTTTTTGTTGATGCCATAAACTAAATTTGCTTTGAATTAACAGAATACGCGCATCACCAGTAACTGATTCAACTATTATATTCTTATTGTTCGTGCGCACACGAGCGCAGTCAATTTATGAGCTATTATTGGTCAAACAGAATTAATTGCAATATAGCTTTGCATACGCTGTGATTCTCAAAGAGTTCTCTAGATTGATATGTTAAACTCAGAAATCCATTTCGGCAAGATAAAAGCTTGTTAAAGGGATGCTGATTTCATCTCAAATGGTGCATTGCACCGATAGATTATGGTTTATAGATTCCATATCATCTATATGCTGTCACATTTCCTTATCTGTATCACAATTATCTGCTTTGTAATATCGACTAAATGTTCAACAGTGATTACTTCCATTTTGTCTCCTCAGGCGATAGTGTGCGATGTCATGTAAGTGCTAATGCATTATATTCTTTATTATGTAATACTCATCTTGTTGAATATGGTGGAACTAATTTGACTGGAAGATGTTGCTGCCTAAGGCTGCAACAATTTCCAGTTAAATTAGTTTGAAAATATTCAACATCATACGTGTATGATTGCGTTTACACCACATTGTCAAACTGTAGCTGGCAACTCTATGACTGAGCCTATATACCGACGGAAACACATTAGGGTTTTTTCTGATTGATTGAAAGGTAAGTCATGACAGCCATCATAGGGTGTAGAAATGTACCAAAATTAGCTACTATAGCCTAAATATCTTTCTTTAGCGGCATGACAAAAAAGCTTAAAATTACCTGCACAGTTTATGAGCGGCATATTAGATCACCTGAATAGCTATCAAGAGATGAGGTTAGTTATCCTTTAATACGATGTACTTGGAAACAGTGCATCTGCGATTCAAAGCTAACTCTGTCAGGAATACTTTTGTATGCAATAACATGTGTACCACTGATGCTGTACAATCTGTAATAGCTGGGCAGTTTCAAAGGCAGTTCTAGATAAACTCGATGCCTGTCCTCGCACAAACCTTTGTGCTATAACCCAACATCGCTGCCCTGACGGTATAATCTCCAACTAGTGGGGCAGATAACTGAAACAATGTTTCAAATGGTGATACAAGCACCGCAATTGGCATGAATATTCCTTTTAAAAGGTCGAGTTCACCATGTAAAAACTTCAACAAAGAAACTGCATGGCCCGAAGTTTGTCGGTTAGTTCCAAAAGCTCCATTCTTGCTCTAGTTTCGCTATGTGTGAATGGGTTCAAATCAAATTTAACTAATTAATCTAGTAGCTAAGCTGAGATTTTTTGTCCAACCTTGCTCCGGAGTACCCATCTTAGGTTTTTTCAGAATATGTATCTATGGACCCTCCTATCAAAATCTGAGCGATGTCAAGCTGGCACCATCAAGTATTTTGAACAAATGTCCATACTTCAATGTTGAGGTACGTATCAGCTGCTGAGAGAAGAGATCTGGCCCTTGCCAACCTCTTTTCTTGAAAAGCTGTATGGGCCTGTGGAATAATTGCAGAAAACCACAGATTTAATCTTGAGAACGGCTCTCCAAGTGTGATACCAGCGATCGAAAAGAGGAAAGAAGAAGAAGAAGAAGATGATGATGATGATGATGATGATGATGATGATGATGATGATGATGATGATGATGATGATGATGGTAAGCCTATATCAGCCCTCCTTCACCTTTGGCCACTGTCTCTTGTCCTCAGCCAAAATCGTTAGATTCCTCAGGCATCCTTAGTACATGGCCAAACATGGACAATCGTTATGGACAGCGACGATGTATTACATATCTTGCATAGTGCATCGTGCCCAGTGATAGTGTGGATGTGTTTACGATGGTAGCCATCAAGTTATTTTGTTTTTAGTTATACATATTTTTATTGTTTAAAAGACAATAGGGATTGAGTCACAAGTTGTCTCCAACTCGCTGCCATCAAGTTTGTCCCGAGCTGCCTGTGTAGCTGTCCAGCTGCCACAGTTGTACAGCATCAAGGATGCACAGTTTGCGTTGTCTGAGGGCATTTTACATCTAACAATCCACAGCTTCGAGAAAGACTTGAATGCAGAAATTTGTCAGCATTGACCTCACCGTGACATTCTGTAATTCGCTATGGTGAGGATGTGCTCTGCATTATGATGTGCACTGTCCAATGGATTGGTTGACTCTTCAAGCCTGTGCCAGGGATTTCATCTGAACCTTGCATCTGATAACATGTGCAAATTCATTTCCCATTTGTGGAGGGTTTTCATCGACATCTCATGTTGGGTCATGTCTCCGATGCCGTTCTGTATGCGGACACAAATGTGCAGACATAAATCCTACGTGTTCTTCCCATCAGACCACAGTAACCCATGGCGTACATCAATATGGTGGTTTTAATCATCATATCTGCTCACAGAACATTCCAGCTCCCAGGAACGTGATGAGTCCCATGTTCATCTTCCAGAAATTGTCTACAGATTTCATCAGAAATATAGGATCATGTGGCTCACTGCACCTAGTTTTCTCCATTGTTTTCTCCCGTTTCATATCTGCCTAATTGTACAATGAGGATGACTAGTTTGAGAGTCTATCTAGCCAGTGCTTTGTGGCTCGGCTAATGTTTGCATGAGCTGCTTTGAGAAGTCCCAAAGGCATGGTTATTCTGAGGACACGTCTTCCCTGCCAACGTATGCTGAACACCACCAAAGGTACAGGCCACATTCTGTCATCAGCGTCTCAAGACAGTCAATAAAGCTCATAAGGAAGTGCATTCTTCCAAGACATAACACCATGTTGGTGCATCTGTCAGGTTAAGACCAAGATATGCAATCTTATGCACCTGTTGGCCACACATAAACATGGTGATATCATGCCCCATTTGCTATATTAGTATCTCCATTTATGTCATGGTTGTCAGCCTCGTATCAGGATCCGAAGGCTTCAGGTCAATAAGCGGTGTGTTTAAGCGAAGAAGTGATTTCAAATTAATGCACTACTTTTTTCTCTGTCCATTTAGTTGGTGAAGCTATGAAAATAGATCCTGAGATAATTGACTTTTGTTATTCTCGATTTTAGTAATGGTTGCAATGGAAACGTGCCATTTTTCAAAATGCTCAATGATGCCAAAAGGCATCACTCGGATTATTGATAGGGAGGGTCCATAGATACAAAATCTGCAAAAATCTATTGTGGGAACTCCAGTGTATGGTTCAGCATCTCGGTTGCTGGACTAAATCTGTTTCATTAGGCAATAGATATGGGGTTTAGGAAAATAAAATTGATCCGCATTCAAATGGTAGCGTTATGGCCTTTGAATTTTATACAGTATGCGATCCAGTATGGGCTAAGATATACTTTTGTGGCATGTTTTGCTATAGTCGGAGCGATTGACATTTAACTTGGTATGTGGATACCTCTGGACATAAATTACCGCCCATATACTAACTAGATCAGATGACTAAGTTTTGGGAAAATATAGGTCAACGTTCAATTTTCCTGTTGAAACCCATAACAAGTAATCGTGTTATTGTTTAATGTCTTTTTCGGATACTGTAATCAAACTCAGTATATGGATTGTATGGATGCATTGTAAGCTTAAAGTATCTCGCATGAAAAAAGTAGGTCAGTGTGACCTACGTTTTACGGTTCACTGAACATCATAGACCCTAAATCTACCGCAATCGGTTAAGCTTTTCTTCTATTTCTGAAAGATTTATGTTAACAATTCAGCAACAGAATAAACGATATTACAAAACAAATGCCAATATTCAACAAAGGTTTATTTGCTATTAAGGTAAGTATGAAAGTACTTCTTCATCCTCTATTGTCTTTGCACGTTGTACTTCAATAATGTGCCAATCCAAAATCCAAACGCCATGATCAATGGGGCTGAACGCAACACAGTGTTATAAGACATATATTCTGGACAGCACGCCCATCAATAGCGCAGAATTATGAACAGCTGACAAAGTGTGGCCTCAAGATAGAACTTCGTGGAAAGTGCCGCTGCTATCGATTTGGATGCACTTGCACAGCTATTTGTAGCTGCAGATGCGAGGATTAGTTTAGATGTGTTAACAGCAACTCTTATCCATATCTGGGGGCAACACTTTGTCACCTGTTGGTAACTCTGCGCAATTGATGGGAGTGCTGTCGAGAAGATCCATATCCAGCCTTCCTGGTAGACCGCGCGCTTTGCATGCTGAAGGAGAGCTGCTCGAGTTGGAGGAATAGCTTCATACGACGTCTGCTTTCGGGCAAACATATCTGGTGTTGCGTCATCAATATCTGCGGCTATACTGAATCTGTCACACATAGTGACTAATAACTGCTTTGGGGTCTTCATGTCGTTATCTTCAACTGTTGGCAGGTGCTGACTGAGTTTCTTGAAGGCATTAGATTCCTCGGTAAATATCTCTCAGGTTTTCCACACTTTTTCCCCTTTCCAACGAAAGGCGCACACAACATCGCCGCCAGAGAATGTATGGAAGCGAACCCTCTGGTCTGGTCTGGTCCGATTGAGAGATTGAGGTCATGTCCATTAATACAGTTCCAGTTTCTCAGTCAATCATATGACGTGACGTTTATGACGACGTCGTAATCAATTACGTCATTCGTGGCATAATTGATTATGACGTCATCCTAAACGTTACGGAATATGATTGACTGAGAAACTGGAACTGGATTAATGTGCATGAAGCTAAGATCGTCACGAATGCTTAATTGATGACGGACTAGGTGCGTTTTACGAATTGCATTTTAAAACACTATTTAATAAACATGCTGTTGAATACTTTAAAACTACTTGACTGGGCGCTGTTGCGAACAGCACCCAGTCAAATTAGTTTCAAGATATTCAACAGCTTACCTGTATAGTTTTCTGTACATTGCTAGTCAGGGAGTTCAGAGACCAATCGATCCCAACACTGGCGAAGGGTGAGTGGAGCTTAAATAAACAAGGGCGTGGCATAGCTAAAACTGGAATCCATTCTGTGGGCCTCACATCAGCTTACCTACAAGGAGTTACTTATCACTTTGATGATTGAGCACAACCAGCCTAGCCCGCTAAGCTATGTCCACTGTGGATTAGAAAAAAACTATACAGGTAAGATGTTGAAGATTTAAAATCCAATCAAGTTCCCTTGAACAAGCTAGGTTCAGCTTTTGCCCTAGATCATATTTCATGCGATTTGCATCAATCCCCCAAGCGGTTTCGACGAAGAGGATTTTTAAAGACGTTTCTAAAGATCGGCCGAAATCTAAGATGGCCGGCGGTCCAATTGGACGATTAGCTTCGCTTGAACAAACGTGAATCCCTATGCCATCAGGAGGATTCTGCCTGCCAAATATAATTGAAATCGGCCCAGTAGTTCTCGAGAAGAAGATATTTTAAATTTTCCATAGCTTTAGTATGGGAGCTTTTGGCGCGAAAATGATCCAAGATGACCGTTAAACCGTTTTTCCGACAGTTTCGTAAATTGCAAATTTCATATCAGAATACTAAAAAACTCATATGAAACCAATTTAGGCCTCAAAATTCATCAAATAAAAGAATCCAATATGCCCGCCAAATACGCTGTATTTGGATTGGCCCATGGCGGACAGGTTTTTAGACAGATCAACTTCCCTTGAAGAAACTTTAATGGCGCTTCGTTCCTAATCATATCTGCCAAATTTCGGCCCAATCCCCTTAGCGGTTCTGGAAAAGAAGATGTTTTCGCTAAAACTAGCTCAGCCAAGATGACCGCCGAACCATTTGACCAATCAAGTTCCCTTGAACAAACTTGGTTCAGCTCCTGCCCTAGATCTTATTTAATGAGGTTTACATCAATCCCCCAAGTGGTTTCGGTCAAGAAGATGTTTAAAGACTTCTAAAAATCACCAAAATCCACCGCCGGCCAAATTGCTCGATTGACTTCGTTTGAACAAACTTGGATCCCTATGCCTAAAGGACGCTTCCCATGCAAATATAAGTAAAATCGGCCAAGCAGTTCTCGAGAAGAAGTCATTTAAAATAAAATTTGATGGATGACAGACGATAGACGGATGGACAAAAGATGGATGATGGGCGGACACACGACGGACGGTCGCCACGGCATAAGCTCACTTGGCCTTTCATGCCAGATGAGCTAATAATGGTAACTATAAAATTAAGCTGTTGAATATATTGTAGCTAATTTTACTGGGAACTGTTATTGCCTACTACCTCTGGCAACGACAGCTCCCAGTCAAATCAGATATCAATGATCTTATGTTTGTGCCAGTAGAATACGTCCATTATTATGTTAACTATTTTGAAACTAATTTGACTGGGATTAGTTGAAACCATTCTTTGAGAGGCCACAATGTCTCCCACCCACCGCATCATCACTATGATAGATATGCAAAGCACGATGGCCTTACAAGCCCAACTGGAAAATGTAGAACTGAAAAGACCGAAACAAGCCGATTAATGTTTTATAATCAGATAAAGTGTGATTCGGTACTTGAAAAATATTTTGAAATATTGCCATACCATGACGCTATCAGAACATTAAACACCAACTAGCCATCGAGGCCAAGAAATGAGTAGGAATTGAAAGAGGCATGCTCGTCTGTAATACATACAATTGCATAAGCAGTGTAGTAGAATTAGAGTTTAACCGGGGAAAATTAGGTACCACGGGTTTTTTCAGCATTCGACACAGAATTATGTCCATATTAACATATCCAGAACCCGCAAAAATCCGACTTGGGCGGAATTCTTTATAAGCAAATTAAGTTATCGGCCTATTCACCATTGGTTTGCTATGGGGATTTAAAAAGTGAACGTTTTCATGGTAGAGAATCAATATCTCAACTATTATTCGTTCAAATGTGACTACATTTGCTGTGTACATGTAATCACCATTGGTGAAAAGGGATACTCGGAGAATCTCAATAATATCCAATGGCAAATATATGTAATGATCTAGGGTATTAGAATTAATCCAAAAGATTTTCGAACCTGGAAATAATTGGGTACCACGATTTTTTACGCCATTTGATGCAGGAATATGTCCTTATGACATATCCAAAATCATCAAAAACTAATTTGGGCAGAATTTTTGATACGCATTATCGCAAGCGTTAATATTAGTGACCATTTTTGATACAAATGTACCCGGGTAAATTTAGAAATTGTAAAAGAAAGTAAACTCAAAATGTCGTTGCACACTAATTTAATTAATGCGTGTTTTGTGGTATCATATAGCTTCACCTTTACAAAATTGATATATAAGAAGAAACAATGCCCCCAAATGGTTGTTCTTGTATTTTCAATTTAATTCAATTACTCGAATATACAAATTATTATATACAAATTATATTTATATTTCCTTTGGTCCCACCGGATCTGGTTTCTGATCTCAGGTAAATGTCAAACATTTCAGGCTTAAAATGGTGAATTAGTAACACGAGTATATCCGTACCGTCGGCTACAATGGTCACTGTTTCATTAGCTGAACGTGGCAATATTACTTTCACGATCAATGTATCAGCATCTCCTTTTGCTGTGCTCACATCATGCCCGTCTGATTTCAGTTCTTGGGTCAATAGCCTTATGAATTTGATTTTGTTTCGACCATTAGAAAGAAAGAATTGTTGATTACTATGCGCAGACATATTTAATTCAAATTTAACAAATTCAGTTTGACATATTACAGAAGATATTTCAGCTTGCAGCGGTAATTGCATGTTTCTGCCATACTCCAATGGAAATATATAATAAAAGGTAATCCAGTACCTAATGAGACTATTTACACTGTGAGTGCTGGATTTATTCCCTGTATTTGGGCAGTTTTTATATAATAATCAGGTAATTTGTATATTCTAGTAATTCAATTAAATTGAAAATACAAGAACAACCATTCGGGGCATTGTTTCTTCTTATATATCAATTTTGTAAATGTGAAGCTATATGATACCACAAAACACGCATTAATTAAATTAGTGTGCAACGGCATTTAGAGTTTACTTTCTTTTACAATTTCTAAATTTACCCGGGTACTTTTGTATTTAAAAAATGGTCACAAATATTAACGATTGCGCAATAATGCGTATCAAAAATTTTGCCCATGTTAGTTTTGGATATGTCATAAAGGACATTTTCCCAATTATTTCACGGTTCAGACAATTTTTGGCTTAATTCTACTACACTAGATCATTTCATATATTTGCCATTGGACATTATTGTTCACTTTTTAAATCCCCATAGAAAACCAATGGTGAATAGGTCGATAACTTAATTTGCTTATAAAAAATTCCGCACCAAGCGGATTTTTGCGGATTTTGGATATGTTAATATGGACATAATTCTGTGTCGAATGGTGCAATAAAAACTCTAATTCGACTACACTATAACGCTAAGAAACGACAGGTATGAAACATACAAAAGACGATGAATATTTTGGGAGAGACTGTTTGTGCTAGAATACTATTCGCATGTGCCATACTTGGCTGTGTTAGAATAGTATGGCATTGACAAGATCATTGCCGTGGGAAAGAGCCATACATCCATTCATGCATCTTGGAACACCGCAGCGTGCCATAATGAACCTTTCCGGTTTTAGCCATGTCCCACCCATCTCTAGCTAAGCTCCACCCACACCTCGCTCGTGTTGGGATCAATCGATCTCTGAACACCTTGACTATAAATTTCCAAAAAACTACACAGGTAAGCTGTTGAATATTTTGAAACTAATTTCACTGGGTGGTGTTGAAGGCTATCCACCAAATTGATAAGTAAACTTTTTAGGATATTGTTCACGGGTCATTCCTAAAATGTATACCCATAATAGAAATTGTGTTGCAATTTGTCTTGGGTCAAACCACAATTGGACTGAACTATTTGGCTACGAAGTTGATGCGATCCTTGTTATTAATCGTCTCGCATTTTGAAAACAATTTGGCTGAAAATTGTTGGTGGCTTAATCACCAACAACTTTCAGTCAAATTGTTTTCAAAATATTTGGCATGAAATATTCAGTAGAATGTTTGTTAAATTGTCAATTCACACAATTCGCACACTTGGCGGAATTTTCCAGCTTCACTATAGAGATGTAATACGTCATTAATACTCATTATGATTGCGACGTCGTTATCTGTGCCGTAATTGATTATGACGTCATATACATGAGCGACAGGTCGGATCACGCAAATCAAGCGCATCATGAACATACCCAATCAGGATCGCACACTACACTACATTGTGTTCAATGGAAAACAATTTATATAAATTGGTGGCATCACATGAGCAATGAAGCAACACCCAGCTATGACGGCATGTTCATGGCTGATAGAGGAATCCATTTCCAGCTATGCCACGCCCATTTCTAGTAAAGCTTCTCCCATTTTGTGCGCATTTTGGAATCGATTTGAAACTTTGAACCCTGAATTCCCAGAATCCAAATTTGTCAAGGTATCTATACAGGTAAGCTGTTGAATCTTTCGACACTAATTTTACTGAAATTTGTTGCTGCATATGACAGCAACAAAACCGAATCAAATGTGTTACTGATTATTCAACAGAATGTTTATTAATGTGCATCTTAGTCAAAGGCATAAAATTCATACATCTTCCTCATTTTGATTGTGATGTCAGCTAACAAATTACGTAGTTGAATATGATGTCATATACACTTGAGTAACAGATCGGGCCCCTCCACTGGACAGACCACTTTTACAAAAGGCTGACCACTCATCCATCTCCCACCTCCCCTCCCCACCCCGAAACGCATGCGTATAGATTACAGTTTTATCACTTGATTCCGTGATCCCATCAAAGCCAGGCCATGGATGTTTATCAAAATAATAACAGTCTTGGACAACAATGGATTCCTCTCAGGAGATGGGAATTTCCTAGACCTGTACACAACACCAACAGGTGAACACAGTATTATCGATGGATATGAAGCATGCTAAACAAAATGGATATTTCTAATGTATACTAGATTGTTCGGTTGATGAGGTGTCATCGCAAATCTACACGTTCACAGCTTTGACCCGTTGTCTTACATCCCACACAACCCGTGCCCTGATAACGCCTCTTACTGTGCTGATGTTGGGCTGATACCCAGTAACCGGCGTTATCTGGGTGGTGGACGGAGCCAAATGTAAATGTTCTCCTTCACTCGGCAGTCATACATGTAACTCACATACCAAATGTGTTTGAATTACGTCGATTGTGTTTGGAGGAGTTGCGTTGCAATCAATTTCCTAGCCTTTTGACTCCTGGTGTCGGAGTAAATGCCCTCTTGCACTCGGCAATCATTTTCATAAATCGTATAGCAAATTTGGTTGAATTCCATCGAAAGGTTTCTGAAGAGTTACGTTACGATCAATGGCTTGACATTTTTCTCCTACCCACGCACGCACTCACGCACGCACGCAACTCGTTCTGCAGCTATTGGAAGTAGTGTAACAAGAGGGCCTTTTTCCTCGTCGAAAAGTCAACTTCAGCTGCATACTCCATCCCTAGTGGTATACCTATCATTGAGATTAGAGGGTTTGGTCGTGTGGAGCGTTCTCGGTTCTCCAACAGATGATAGAGCTGCGGCGAGGTAGTAAGTGAAGAGTACTGGTGATAAACCATCACCTTGTGGTGGTCATATTGATGTTTCAAACTGGGGAAAGCGTTGATTTGACGCGAACATTTAGTTTTGTATTTGCCAGTAAGAGTTTCATCAGGCGTATGTCGTCATCATCACAGCCAGCTTGATGGAGAAACGGACCTTTCCGGTTTTAGCTATGTCCCGCCCATCACTAGCTAAGCTCCACCCACACTTCGCTCGTGTTGGGATCGACCGATCTCTGAATACCCTGACCATCAATTTCCAAAAAACCTACACAGCTAAGCTGTTGAATATTTTGAAACCAATTTGACTGGGTGATGTTGCTTCCTACGGCAGCAACAGCGCCCAGTCAAATTAGCTTCAAAATATTCAACGGCATGTTTATTAAATAGCAAAGAATTACAAAGACATACAATTCATACAACGTGTTGGAGTATTTGTAATTTGGTGACGGTCTATATGGAACCCTTTGTGACGTAATGATTATGACGTCATCATACACGCGCTGGGCGGATTATGACGTCATGCGAGGTCAGATCATGGATGAATACTCTGGAAAAGTGAATTGGAGGACCAGTGGTCGCTTGATGATATCAAAATCACGTGACATGTCGAGTCCTATCTTGTTGAAGTCCCAACGCCTTTATAGTACTACTGATGTCAACAATCGTTGTGCCGAGGACTAGTCGACACAAGCCAATAAATTAAGAAAACAACCCTAATAGTAGAATGCAATCCCGTGGGCTGAATGGTTCAACAAATCCTCATGAAATATGGATCATGATAGAAAACCGGCTCAAATATATGACTAACCCACACCAAACCAAAACATGTCACATATGACCTTAAATGCAACCAATCACTCAAACACACCATAGTTATGGATGCCATTTCCTATTACGTTTCTACCATAACCAAGAGGTACTATGCACAGCTACGAAGGAACAATACACGTAAGCACGGATTTAGTCAAAATAAGGCACTTACACTGACTCGTCACATCTAATCCACAGACTGTGTAACGACATTCTGTTAAGGTGATCCATTTCTAGCTAGGCCACGCCCATTTCTAGACATGTTCCGCCCACTGTGTATACATGTTTGAATTGATTTATAGACAGCACCCAGTCAAATTAGTTTCGAAATATTCAACAGAATGTTTATTAAGTGGTAAAGATATACGATTCGTACATCGTCTCAGACTATTAAGCGTTAAAGACAGACTATATCGAGTCATTCATGACGTCATGATTATGATGTTAGCCTATACGTCACGTAGTTGATTATCACGTCATATCATTGGGTGACGAAATGGATTCCTGAATTGCGCATGACCCGGTATTCATTTACTAGCTGACGCAGACGATCAGCTCCATATATGTATGATTAATGTATTCTGCGGCTGTAGTAGTGGAAACATCATACAGCTGCAATCAGTCCTTCTTCGCTTTTGCCTACTGTGTCTTGTCCTCAGCCGAAATCCTTAGCTTCCTCCGGTCCATTCTTGACTTGAGTGTACGTAATCCTGCGTTCTTGAGGACACCTCGTAGCACCCTTAGCAGATTTATGCAATGACGTCCTCTCCCGGCTCTGTAATTGCTGACTCCTAGTAGGGCGAATTCCAAGGCTCTCTGCGCTGGTGTGTCTTCTGGCATTCTTAGCACATGGCCAAACATGGATCATCTTTGCTGGGCGACTTTTACAGACAGCGGCGACGTATTACACATCTTGTACTGTGCGTTGTTGGAAAGTATGCTGTCTGGCCATCGGTGTCCAGTGATGGTGCATAGGTGTTTGCGGTGGCAGGCATCGAGTTGGTATAGAGCTGCCCTTGGAGCTGCCCAGCTGTTACAGTTATACATCATCATGGATACGCAGGTTGCATTGTATAAACGTAGTCTCTTTATCAAGGGCATCTTTGATCTACGAATCCATAGCTTCCAGAAGGATTGGGAAGCTATGTTCCCCATGATGCAGCGTGCAGCAATGTCAGCAGCTCCATATATAGCCTTAAAAAATGTCTAAATTATCTTTTGGTAATTTGAACAGAAATTGAACGGAGGGGTTCCGTGATGACTGCTTCAACAGTTGAATTACGATTGCATTTTTCGTATGAGGTTTGGAAATGTATGTCGGCTCAGAACATATCGCCAATTCTGGTGATATACTGGTGTGTTGTCGAGCCACAAACATCCACTCCCTGTGGTACGCTACAATATATAATGAATACATCAAAAACAATATGTGCTCAGGACAATGACATGGGTGAAGCATCCGAGTCCTCCAGAGATCGATCATATTGCTGTTTATATCAAGCTCCAGCTGGGCGTAAACGCTGCTAACAATGAACAGAAATCAATGATATCTAGTCGTGCCCAATATCGACCTGACTATGTCTATGACAAAGCACCATAGAGATTAAGAACCAGCATTCAAAGATATAGATACATTAAGAATGAAGAAGGAAATCTTCAGCGAATACCCACCCGTCAATCAAAGGTAGAGCCGATAATTAGTATATATATATATATCCATCGTGTGGCTCATCATGTGTGGTCGTATCAGGGATTTCTCAATGGTTAAACCTTTTAGCCGCCATAAACCTGAACCGACAAACTTTTTCTGATGTAAGGATTATTTTATTTAATATTTTGAAACTAATTAGGCAGCAACAGCTCCCAGTCAAATTAATTTCAAAATATTCAACACCTTTCCTGTATACCTGTCTTGAAATTGAGACACTGGACTTTTAGGGTTAGAGGTAGCTCAAGACTAAATACTCCTGACGCATTTATTGTGAATACATTATTCTTTGATCTCATAAACAGCTTCAGATCAAACTGTAATTAGAAGATGGACGACTATACTGATCACACACCACCATAAAAGCCTGAGAAAATATATAAATCATATTATTCTTCCAAGCATTACAGATTGTTTATAAATTTGCATTGTGGCATTTGTTGACGGGCTGGGTTATATGGCTTTCAACCGCACCTTGACGTGCGTATATAAATGAGATCGATGAAGCTACAGACGCATACGAATGTCTGAGTGACAGATGGGCAAACATATAATGGATTCTGGAGTCATATCAATGTACTGTGGTGACAGATTTATGTAGGGCCTAGACTACCGGAAGCGATAGCGTGAGTGATAGAATAATAATAGGCACTACAGTAGTACAGCATTCTAGTACGTGTGAATGACAAAAGGATGGACAGATACTAGGCTTGCGCGATTACGTGATCAAATCGAAAATCGCGATTATGTTTTAAATCGTGAATTTATATGATTAAAAATTAAATAATCGAATAATCGTGAATATTTTCTATTGCATAAAATATTTCAAAACCTAACTTTCAATTACTTTTTAATGCGATCGGTCATGGAAAATTACATTTTGCTTAGTGACTGTATGTCCATTTGCAGTGCAAGAGAAGACTATCTTTGAAAATGTATTACTGGATTGCCTGGCTCGAGAATCGAGCCAGGTAATCCAGTGATACATTTTCAAAAATAGTCTTCTCTTGCCCTGCAAATGAACTTTCCTAAACACCATTGCAATTTTCGTCACTGATATTCCTTTGTTGTTATGTCATGGTAATTTGTATCCAAGCTGATCAATCGAGTAATCACGATTATTTTTTAATAATCGATCGAGATCACTCAACGCAATAACCGCGAAAGCCTAACAGATACAGTGCAGCATCTATTCAACTTGTATATCAAATAATATGTGTGTCTCTGCTTATTACGTACTCTATATGCAATGAATATAATTACACAAAGTTAATATTTAATAGATATTTTTTTTCATATTATTACATGAACGATTGGAGAAATGCAAGTGTAATGTGGGGGCAGTACATTGCTGCTGATGTTGACTAATTGGGCTTAGCATCCTGCCACTGTTATTTTACTAGGTATGTGAAATACAACTGTTTTATACCATACAAGAGAAAGACATCTTCGCAAGACGGAGAGAGTAGAATCAAGGGCTTCGCCATATCTGTAAGCTATTTAAACCTCTGGCACCGGTGTACATTATTGGGAACAACATCACCACAAAAATTATCGTTCAGTCGTCTGGCAGTTATAAATGTATATGTAGTTGTTTTTGAAATCACAACAAGAGCATAGCCTAATAAAAAGAGAATACAACTTTAAATCGTGTTCTCTATCTGTGTCCTGTCGAAACGACATATATTCGGGTGTTCTTAGGTGAGATTTTTGTAAATAATTTGGAAAATAGTATACCCTTGCAATCCTTTCAGCATTTTCACATAAATGCAGTCAATCTCCCGATATCTTGTTGCAGAGATAGACACGCGTCTCTATATAGGCATCTATCATGTTGAGGTGGTTTCTTAGATTTAAGGGTTAGTAGTGTCTTCTTAACATACTGTCGATAGACAACATCGTCATAATGGCAAATTCAAGCCACACCACAGCCACCTATCTTACTGAGAACATTACAGACGTGTCATCAGTCAGAGCCGGGGAGAACCAGAGCGCATATGATCTTATTATTTCATCCGTATTGTTTCAGATACCTATGTACGTTGTTATAACCACAGGTGTTCCCGCCAATGCTGTGTTATTATATTACCTGTCCAGGTCGGGTAAATACCGCACTCACACGTTCTGCATTATTACTAGTTTAGTCATGACTGACTTCGTCACGTGCTTATCGTGGGTCTTATCATATTTCCTATTATACCCTGCAATGCCGATTCACATACCCGAATTTCTCTGTCCGGTACTGATTTATATAAGTTTCGTAGCATTGGCTACTGGTACATATCATCTCGCACTGTTTTCAGCGATCAGATTCTACCAGTTGATATATCCCTTGCAATCAAAAGCAAATCTAACATTGCAGATAATCGTTTCTCTTTCTCTTACCTTATGGATAGTATCAGCTATCGCGAATATCCCCGCTCTAGTGGTTCACAAAGTTGAATATAATTCTAAAAATGAAAGAGTTTGTGAATTCAAAGGCAACCTGGAACTTGCCGATGCATTGGTGCATAGTATGGTATTTGTTGTCCCAGCGCTCGCGATCATAACACTTAACATTGTGAAATGTATTAGACTCAACACCAATACAATGACAGACGACACAGTTAATCGGAGCAGGAAACAAAATATGCATAAGACCGTTGTCATAGTGATTGTGGTGTTCTTCCTGACATGGCTTCCAACTTTCATTCACGACATGGCTCATGGGTTATTTGGGATGGTGCACACCCGGCATCATTGGATTGTCTTACTCATAACGAATAATATTGTCATATTCAACAACTGTGCCAATCCATTCATCTACTTGATAATGGCGAAACAGATTCGATATGACATCCTTAACTATATAGTTCCACCATTTTGCATGAGACGGAATGTGCCAAAATAGAGAGATCAGATCTCTCAGGCAAGTTTAAGACGTCATAATCAAATACATCACGTGTTAGCTGACGTCGCAATCAAAATTGCATAGCTTCATCAAGAAAGGTGTACGAAATTTAGGTCTATGATGAATTTACAATGTAATAAACATTCTATTGAATAGTCTGAAACTAATTTGACTGGTGGCTGTTACCGCCATAGACAGCAACAATTCCCATCAAATTATTTTCAAAATGTTCAACAGGGTGCCTGCATATTTGCCCTGAAACTTATATTCCGGGAGTTCTGGCTTCAAAGTTTCAAATCAATGCCAACACGCGTACAAAGAGGGCGAAGATTAGCTAGAGATGAATCCCTCAAATTTCTGCTACGCAGATATAGAGTAACATCCACGCTGCTTGAGTTGTGCCTCAGGATGTAGTTTTCAGTAGACAGATTCTTCAAAATAATTCCTAAAAAAACAGCATCACGACAACTTGTGATTGCATTTGATTATTTCATATAACACGTGACTCCCACTAAATGACCACATTTGCTTAGTGAAAATGGACCTTTCCAGTTTATCCATCAATTATATAACGCTATAAACAACTAAGTGACGTGCAGGATGACGTCGTGAGTAACGTAGATGTCACGAGCGCTTAATTCACGCAGACTAAGCGTTGTTGTACGAATTGTATGTCTTTACTATTTAATAAAGATGCTGTTGAATATTTTGAAACTAATTTTACTGGGCGCTTGCCATAGGCAACAACACACAGTCAAATAAATTTCAAAATTTTTTAACAGCTTACCTATACATTTTTCTGGAAATTGAATTCAGAGAGTGCAGCGATCGATCGATCCCAACACGGTCAAAGCGTGAATGGAGATTGGCTAGAGATGTGCGGAGCATAGCTAAACCTGTATTCCTCCATTGACTACAAACTGGTTGACTGCTGGGCGGCAGCGGTGATCGACATGTTATAGGCACAGGAATCAGTGCTGTTACTGTTCTTACTGTAGTCGTTATAAACGGATTTTATTAACATAGTATGTATATCGGAACAATATAACATTATTTCAAAATTTGTATTTTCCAAACATGTATATGTCAAATGGCAAATTCAGGGAAAACTGTAGAAAATCATAAAAAAAACTTATATTGCCATAAGTATTTATTTATTGTAAGAACAATATATTATTATAGTTAGCCATTTGAACACTACATGACATGAGGCACGATTAATTCTAAACGACGCAATAACTCTAATAGTAGGGAGTTCAGAGTGAATTTGAAGTAGTTAATATGACATTATATTTTATTGTTTTAATAGAAGGCAGTTTAACAAATTGATTACTAAAAACCATTCGAAAACGGCCTATTAATTGCAATACTATGCTTGTGTGAAGTTTGCCAAATTAGGGGATTCATATATATTACGTCATTTCATTTACACTAGCCCTGTTGTCTTAAAATGGTACGATATAAGCATAATAATACAGTTTTCGCAACATATATGCCCATAATTTCTAAACTAATGCAATTATTGCCATGAAATTTGGAACACAATTGTATCTTAATAAAGCAGAGCCAGAGATATTGATAAATTATTAGTTAATTAGCATAAATTTGCATATTTAATTAGTACATTAAACCAGGTACTTTTTGGACAAGATACACACGATTGTTTGTCCAAAAAATACTGGTTCCTCAATGCCTATCCTCACAACTGATGCATCATTTTGTAGGGGATTCTGTGTACTATTAGAAACTGTTATTGAATTGTTGACTTTTAACAACTTTTTCATGGGAGTGCATTCTTTGTAGATTTACAAGCTATATTTGTAATTATAACGCTGTTTTCTGAAGAATATTCACCTCCGAGTTTCAATAATCGATTGTATTGGTGAGAAGATCATTCTTCTTCTTCTTCTTCTTCTTCTTCTTTTCGATCGCTGGTATCACACTTGGAGAGCCGTTCTCAAGATGAAATCTGTGGTTTTCTTCAGTTCTTCCACAGGCCCATACAGCTTTTCAAGAAAGGAGGTTGACAAAGGCCAGATCTCTTCTCTCAGCAGCTGATACGTACTGCAACATTGAAGTATGTGCTCTGTGGTCTGTTCTGCTTCTCCACAAGGACAAGCGGGTGATGTCGTAGGGTGGAACCGCCTGTACATGTGTTGGTTTAGTCTGTTATGTCCAGTTCTGAGACGAAAAATGGTCACTTGCTCTGGCCTCGAGAGATGATGGTAGGCATCTTCTGATTGAGGTGTTCTATAGAGTGACTTGATGATAGTCTTCGTCTCTGTATGCGTAACCAGGTTTTCTGTCTGATTCTCTTCTGCACCCACCTTTGCCATCTTGTCTGCTTCCTCATTTCCTTGGACTCCACAGTGTGAGTGGATCCACTGCAATGCTATCCGAAAGCATTTGATGGTTTGTAGGGCTTCTTCAAGTTGTGGCAGCTTACCTTTGGTGATAGCCTCAAGGACGGAGCGGGCATCAGATAAAAAGACAATCTGTGCAATAGGGTCTGTTCTGCTGATGGTATTAGCTGCATGGACCAGTGCTTCGACTTCAGCTCTGTAGTTTGTGCAGTGTTTGCCTGTCGGTATTGCAGCTGACTCATGTTGTCCGTTTGGATACTGTGCAGTCCGGCACCTCCGCTCCTAATTGCATCTTTGGTTGATCCATCTGTGTAGATCCTTATCCATGTCTCCTGAGGGTACATTTCTTCCAGCATGGCTAGGGTCAGGGCCTTCTTGCTCACATCACTGTGTTCATCTTTGGTTGTGAAATGAGGGACTGTGGTGCGAATAGCCATGCTCTCTAGTTTGTTTTCCCAGGGTAGATGATCAAGGGTGTGGTTTGGGTCTTCTATTTGTGCTGGCAACATTTCTTGGTGTTTCCTTTGAAGTGCTTTTGTCTCTTTCACAAAACCTGATCTTTTAAGTCTTCCTGATGACAGCTGTGCTTGCCTGATTTTCATCGGGTGGTTGTTGAACGATTTAAACGTTGCAGCTTGGATCAGTGCTTTGCATTCCCTTCCTTTACTAAGTGGGGGGATGCCTGTTGTCTGCTCCATTTTTTCCTATTGGTGTTGATCTCATTCCACCAGTGATGATGCGCAGTGCCTGGTTTTGTACTCTGTCGAGGTTCTGTTGATGAGATTTAGCTGCTGTCATCCATGAGCTGGATCCATACTCAAGGTGTGGTCGTACGGCACCTAGGTAGATGGTCTTGAGGATCCTTTCATTGGCACCCCACTTTGTTCCTGCCAGCTTCCTCATGATGTTTAGCTTTCTTCTGGCCTTTGCCTCTGCGTTCTGGATGTGCTCCTTCCATGTTAATCTTCTGTCATAGGTGACTCCCAGGTATGTCTGCTGGTCCTCGTACTCGAGTGGCGTACTGCCCAGTGTCAGATTGCCAACCTTGGTTTTGGTGGACAGTGAGAATAGTATGGCTGATGATTTTTCTTTGTTGATGGTAATACACCAGCGATTGGCCCAAGCTGTAATTCTGTCCAAGGCGAGCTGCATTCTGTACGTGGTCGTTGTGTACTCCTCGGTGCACCAGAGTACGAGGTCATCTGCATAGAGGGCTGCTTGGATCCCATTGGGCAGCTCTGCTACAATGTCATTAATGAAGAGTATGAACAGAGTTGGTGATAATACTCCTCCTTGTGGTACCCCTTGTCTCAGCAATACATTCTGTCCAGATTGTCCATCCACCAGCACCCTATGTAGGTATGACTTGGTCCATCGGAACATGTTGCCACCGATGCCTGTGCGCCGGAGCTTCACGAGGAGGTCATCCTTCCACACCTTGTCAAATGCCTTCTACAGATCAATAAAGGCAGCTAGCATCACCTTCTGGGCTTGAAAAGTGTCCTCTTTGACCTGTGCAAGATGTGTTGTTTGATCTTCTGTGCTCCTGTATCTTCTGAAGCCAGCCTGCTCTGAAACTATAGTGTTCTCCGACTCCAGGTACCACTGCAACCGCTGGTTGACGATGCGCTCCATGGTCTTGCATATGCAGTTTGTAAGACTGATAGGACGGTAGCTCAGCACTTTCGCCTTGTTCTTCCCTTTTTTCAGAATAGGAGTCATTCTGGCTTCCTTCCAGCACTGAGGAACCTCTCCATTGGTCCAACTGAGATTAAAGATATCTAGCAATTTGCGATCATTTCATTCGTAATGCCATCTGGCCCGGGAGATTTCTTCTTCTTCAATTGGCGGATAGACGTCTTCAGTTCTGCTAAACTAATGTCAACTTTCATTGCATCGTGAGTGTTGGTGTCTGTTCTTTCCTTTTGCTCTTTTCTAACCTCTTTTTGACGCATTCGTGGTATAGAAATGTTGCTTTCTTTTGCATATGCCTTCGCAAAGGCATCTGCAGCCATCTTTCCTGACAGTGTTTGTCCATCTTCTTCAAGAGTAATCTTCCCTCCCCTGACACCCTCATCATTCAGTGCTTTAGTCAGTCTCCATAGCTTTGTTGTGTCTCTCTCTAAATTAAACCCTGCCGTCTTTTCCCTCCAGCTTCTTCTTTTGGCCCCCAGCTTGGTCTTTAGATACCTGGCTTTAGTTTGTTGTAGCGTGAAGTGGTTTTCATGACAGGGATTACCCTCTGCATCTTCTCTGGCCTTGTCTAGTTTATCATGTGCTGCTTGCAGTTCTGTTGTCCAGTAGGGGCGGTAGTTTTTCCTGAACCCTCGAGGAATCGCTTCGTTGGCAGCCTTGAGGATACTTGAATTAAATTCCTTGACCGCATTGTTGATGTTTCTCCCTTCTACTTATATATTTTGGGTAAGCTCATTGGAACGAATGCCGAACATTTTCTGTACAAAATGCCAAGTCCGGCGTTGTTGTCGAGTGCCACCGGCGCGAGTAGAAGGTAGGCTGATCTGTGGGATCGTTGACAAGTTAAAGGTGCTTTTCATCTTGCCATGCTTCAACGTCTTCTCCTCGTTTATCAAGTGTTCTGTATCCCCAGCTCTGAGACTGGCTATTAAAGTCTCCCACAATGAGGAAGTGGCAGTCCGGGACCTGGATTGTGTCAAGTGAGAGATTCTTGTCATTAGGGCAGTAATAATTGACAATGTCAATCACAGAGTTGCTGGTTGTTACCTTGATCTTGATATATTCTGCCTCTTCCATAAAGGTTTTGATCTGGCTGGCGTTCACGCTGTTTCGGACCAAGGTGATCACCCCGCCTTTCTTTCTTCCTCTTCGATCACACCGGAAAATCTGGTAACCTCTGATCTTAAATGGTTTTCCTTCTTGCAGGTGTGTCTCTTGGATGCACCAGATATCAATGTTGTTTTCGTACAGAAACTGTTCGAGCTCTGATTTCTTGTTGGTAACCCCTTCTGCGTTCCAGTGCATGATGTTGATACTGGGGTTCTCTTTGGGTTTGGTCTCTTTTTTCGGTTGGCCAGTAGCTCTCCATCCTGGTCTCCTGGCTCCACAAGATGAGTTGATGGGACCTCCAGTAGCTGAGGGCGGGCTCCTTCGAGGCGTGGAGCCCGCCGCTGCACCTGCCTGGCTGATCCTCACAGGGCGAGCACCATTTCGTTTGATTCGATCTCCAAGTGTTATTCGTTTGCGTTGTGCATAATGCTTTGGTTAGCCCCTCCAAATGTCTGGATTGACACCCAGTGGGTTACACCCCTGCGCCACGTCGAGGCCGAGCATATAGTCTTAAACAGGGGAGAAGATCATTGATAGTCGACAGTTCAATTACAGTTTCTAAAAGTACAGAGAATGCCTTACAAAATGATATATAATTTGTGATTGTAGCCATTGAGGAACCGGTGTATTTTTGGCATAGAATATACCGGATATCTTGTAAAAAGAATGGTCCCGTGGCTGTTACTGGGAATATTTCGTTTGGAGCAAATTTTATTTTGAAAAAGTGAAAATAACACATCAATATCAACAGATAAATAAGATTTATTACAATTCTCTTAGAGAAATTAATCCAGTTCTCTATTTAAAAATGGTTAAAATTGCTAATTTTGCAATTTCTCCGGCAGTATAAACCGCCATTTTGCTGATCACTGATCTCCTACAAATGGATAGATCTGATCTGTCACTCAAGTATATGACGTCATAATCAATTACGTCACGGATGTATTAACAGGTACAACTGCTTTAATGGTGACCTATACTGGGACTAAGCAATGTTCTTTTTTCACGGGTGCATATTCGTAAACTTGATGATTTTATTAGCCCTGTTTCGTTGTGACATTGAGAATTTTTGTTCTTCGATTTGGAAATAGTTACGTTGTGTATATGTTGTTCATCTTGATTGCTTTATATCTTAACTCTTTAACACTCATATCAGTGAGAAAATGGCGTCTGCAGTGGTCTTGAGAAATGTCCATTTGCAGACCAAGGGAAGACTATTTTTGAAAATTTGCCACTTCAATGACTGGCTCGATAACCGAGCCAGTCATTCAAGTGGTAAATTAAAAGAAAAAACCGGTCTTATCTTGGTCTGCAATTGGACATTTTCTATGAAAAAAATTGAAATTTTGTTGAACAAATTTGAGTGTTAAATGGTTCTCTCGATTCGGAAATATTTCCTTTGTGTATATGGTGTTCGCCTTGATTGATTTATATCTTAATCATGATGATGGTGGCAAGCCGATTCTTCCTATATCTAAGTGGGATATTTATGTACCTAGGGTCAAGTTCGATTGGCTAACCATAGTTAACTACAACTAGCTAGAACTCGGTCGAACTTGATATAGTTAATTAGCTAGTTAACTATAGTCGACTGAGCACCCGAGCGATGTGCAAATGGTTAGGACGAATTTTACGTAAGTTTCAAAATGTCCGACACCCCTCAATTGCCCAGAATAAACACTATAACAGTGTAAATATTTCACTAAATAACTTAGGTTTGATGGAATTATACTTTCCTATTGTATGTCAATGTTCCCAAGGCCCATTTCCTTCCAGCTTTATCTCATATGGACGTTTTTTGACGTCTTGGCTGACCAAAATAACCCATTTTCGTAGGCCATCAAATCAGACGACAGAAAAGGTTAATCGAGACTAGTACCCGACTCCAAATTGTGCGTAACATTAATTCAATGGGGAATCGGGTACTAATGAACAGGTAACTATCCAGCGTTCGGCCGGGCAGAGTAAATGCGCGTGTCCAGTAAACCAGCAAACTGACTATGGTTAGTCAGTAGAACTTGACCATGGCTGTGCCTATCTAACTGCATATCAAGAAGATGATACAAGTAGGTCGAAGTGTGTCTCTCAGGAAGTACCTTCGCTTTGGATATTTATTTGTAAGGAAACATGTCATACATGGTTCTCAAACGAGTTCCAATATAACGCGAAAACTATCAACCTCGTTTAATAAATCTCATATGGAACAAGATTTAACGAGTTTATACCGTTGATAGTAACCCTTTAACACTCATACAGGCGAAAAATGACTTATTCAGTTTTCTTACGAATTATCCATTTGTAGACCAAGAGAATACAATTTTTGACAATTTTACCAGTCGAATGACTGGCTGGATAAACGATCCATTCATTCCAGTGGTAAAATTTCAAAAATAACTTTCTCTTGGTCTGCAAATAAACATTTTCTATAAGAAACTTGACTGTTTAAACGGTTAAATAAGACCGAGTTTAAGATTCTATTTGAAATATTAACATAATTATTTTCATTGCATTTAGAAGGTATGGTTTGCTATTTAAAAGGAACATCCTTCACGCATGCCTAGATATTTCCTAGTTGTTCCACAACTATTGACTTTTACAAGAATTTATGTATGTGGAATAGTGGTAAACAAACTTGAAGCAGAGACAACACAAATACAAGCTGAAAGATGCAGATGAGCGATTATCACAGCTGAGCATTGACCACGACCTAAGCCAGGTGCAATGAGATGAAATCAGAACACTAAGTATGGAGGCAATAAGGAGAGAGAGGAAGATAAATTTGGAAATTATGCATACAGAATAAGGGGCCTCAGGAAGCAAGGTAGCACAAGGATTCCAGTGCTGAAGGTATAGAGAAAGGAAATGATGAGTAAAGTGTACATAGTGTAAATAGTTCAACCAAATGCCACATTGATCATGAAAATACTGAGGTACTTAGACAGATGGTAGATAATGTGTCAAACCTAAAAACATCTCATCTATTCATAGTCGGTGACTTTAATAATTATCCCCACATAAACTGGAATTCATGGAAGACTCCCAAGAGAAGCGACAGACTGCAATGAGTACCTCTTCATAGAGAATAAGAGATAACTTCCTGCACCAACATGTAACTGAAGCGACACGAGGACGAGGGACGGATAAGTCACACCTGCTAGATTTTATACCGACAAATGAAGAATGTATGGTAAGAAATGTTGAACATGAATCACTATTAGGGAAAAGTGACCACTGTCAGCTCGACTTCAGTTTCAACTGCTACAGAAATGGTTACGAGAACGCATTCAAGAAGTTTTTTCTATGATACGGGAAACTTTGTCAGAATGAAAGAAGAATTAGATATAGACTAGAAAGATAATCTATCAGTCGGCGATAATGATGTTGAACAGCACTGAAAAACATTCCTAAAGGCCCTACAAGAAACAGAGTCAAAGTATGTACCCAGCAAAACTATGCCATTACGCTCCCAGGCCAAGAAATGCAGAAAGATTATAACAGTCAATAGCAAAAAATGTGACGTCTAACTGGAGACTACACACGAGCCCTGAGAGTTACTTACTACACACTGCCACTCACTATACACAACTCTGAATGGCACGTTACCAGGCCGCCACATTTCGAAAATGGTTCAAGGAACAGTTCACTGACCACGACGACAAGCCATTTAACCCATTTTAAGTGACCCTAACGCATTACTAACACCAATTAAAACAGCAAAAGGTAAGAAGGCACTCAAAGCTCTGAAAAATGGACGGACATCCGGACCTGATGGCATAAGCAATGAATTATTCAAATAGGCAAGTAATGTTATCTCAAAACCGATCACGCACCTAATCAATTCCCCATAGGGAGATGGTCTACCCCCTGCGCTTTTAATCTGTTACCTTACTGCTGCATTGAAATATGTGCGAGAAAATTCCACAAGACCAAAACTCACAGTGCCCATACCGGGTATGCCGCTAGAGATGAAATATACCGACGATGTGGATTCATAGACGAGGAAATGAAACCCCTTGACGAACTACTTCCAATAGCTGCAAGCAAACTATAAATTGAGAAACTCTTTATGATTGAATCGACAACAGAGTTCACCCACATATATACATATCGGCAAAGCATAAAACTAAAGACAATGACAATCCACTTCGTGGCCGCGAACCATGGACGAAAACTACACTCCTGGGCTCTCTGCTTTGCAGTACTGCTGGCATTGCTGCACGCTGCGTCATTTGGAACATAGCTTCGGTCAGTCTTTTTTGAAGCTATGGATTCGTAGATCAAAGATTCCCAAAACAAAAAAGACTACGTCTATACAACCCAACCTGCGTATCCTAGATGGCGTATAACTGTACCATCTGGGGAGCTCGAAAAGCAGTTGTAGACAAACTCGATGCCTGCCACCATCACTGAACACCGATGGCCAGACAGCATAATTTCCAGACACGATGTGTAATCATTGCCGTTTTCCGTAACAGTTGCCCAGATCCATGTCCATGTTTGGCCTTGTGCTAAGAATAGCAGAAGATGCACTAACATATGGACGTCATTACATAAATATGCTACGCGTGCTGCGAGGTGATCACAAGAAAGCAAGACTTGGTACACTCAGATCAAGAATGGTACTGAGGAGCTCCAGATTTTGGCTGAAGACAAGACACTGGCAAAAGCTAAGAAGGACTGATTGCAGCTGTATGGTGTTTCTACTACTACAGCCGCAGAATACAGTAATCATACATACTATAGTATAGAGCTGATTTTAGCCGGGTTTTATTTTGTCACGCTTCGATACGATAGAATCAATGATGCGTTAGACTTTGCCAGTCATGACATGGTGTTAATATATAATATAAATAAGGGCCGAAACATAGTGGCATTGACTATAATAAATGATTTTTAATCCATTTTGTTTATCAAAATATTTAATCGTCATCATGAGTATGGGCTTTTTGCAAATATATAGGACTACATATAAGGTTGACGTCTTGCAGTGACGACTGGTCAGCTGCTCCTAATTCAAATGTTCAAATATATTTAGATAGCGTAGGCATGGTTATTATAGATAAGGTGTTCAAAATAAGTATATAACTATACTATTGACAAGCATCATTATAACATGTAAACAAAGAAATTATGATGTAATAATTTAATAAATTCATATAATAATATGTCAGTAAGTGTGCTACCACTCAACTTTGAAACACGTATATACTATAGTTTCTTGCGTTATTTCAATATATCTGGTATAAATATGATTTGTATCTTACTGTATGTTTTGCACAATATAATGCCTCTTGTTAATCGCCACAATCATCGGATTATCTTTTGACAAACTGCTAATTGACTAACTTGAATCACCTATGGCTTAAGTTGCCGGATGTCTAATGCCTTGTACATACATCTTTAGTATTCCGGACTGGAACAGCAGATTGTGGCATTGTATCATCACGCATACAATTTCAATATATATGTATTCTGCATATTTGAGCTAATTTGCTTAGTAATCAATGTGGCATAATGTGAATCTCATACTTGACATCGCACAGGTGCAACAAGTGAGCATTAAATCAATCTTAATATACTTAATATTAGGCAGCAACAACACCCAGTCAAATTACTTTCAAAATATTCAACATATTACCTGCATAGTTAAATAAATACTTGGATTCCGGGAAGCCAGGGTTCGATCGATCCCAACACGTGCAACGTGTGTGTGGTGCTCAGTTAGAAATGGGCCGGGCATATGCAAAATGAAATTACTAAGGAAATTGTTGCTTCAAAATTTATAATGCTTAATGTCAAATAATTGTTCCCTTGCCACAGAAATGTCAAATTCGTTATGATGCATGGACCATTTTGTTATTGAATATTTTGAAACTAATTTGCTATGGTGCCGTTCCTGTATATGGCAGAAAATTTGTTTCAAAATATTCGACAGTTTTTCCTGTATATTTGATTGAATTAAGGGCACTGGTATTTCAGGGTTTAAAGGGTTAGCGTGAGGGGTGGATTCATGCATTGCTATCTCAACCGCCTACTCCCCCTACTCTGCCAAACAATCTAATTCTTACCCTTCCACGACATTACTGTGTTTATGAACCACATCGTGCACGCCAGATATTAGATTTCCATTCAAATATATCGAATTATTCGTTTGTATTTCTATAATTTTATGAATTATATAATAAAAGACAGCGAATAACTATTTGCCGTGCTACTAAATTAATATTTTCCATGTTCCTTTCGCTGCTTTTTCTTGTTTGTGCTGACGAAATGCATCAAATATTTACAATGACGTGAATTGGTACAAATTATTTTGCGTAGAAACTTTACTTAAGGAAAGGTTTTCCATTTGGTGATGTAAATTGTTAGTGTTTTGGATGACAACGTCTTACAGGAGCGCTGTTTTCAAAATGAACATCCGTTATCATGCTGAAGTGAATTAAATATTATGTCATTTAGCAATTCAGCAGGAAGGTAGGCCTATATTGTGTTAAGCAATGTCAAGGCACGGTGATTTGATCAACTCAACTTGCTTTAACAAACACATGACCAAGATATATTTGGAACAAACTATTACGTCAGAAGAAACGCAATTATTTAATTATGGCAATTCAGGCTGTGAAATGAGAGGAGTTGGTGGTTAGTTGACCACAAGCCTCATTTACAGAACTACCTCATTCAAGCACCTAACTAAAGAATCTGAAACCACTGGGGTTACAAATGGCAAGCGGTCGATAAAGACATGTTCCGATTTCTCTGTGTAACGATTACGTTTTAATTTCAAAGTGGTTCTTCTGTGTGTTGACTCATTGTCTATGTCGATATCAGGCCATTGTAAGTACACAGACATCGTTGAAAGTGACAACGTCAATAGAAATAATGTCACAATAGATGGCTAATCAAGTTTCCCGGATTATCCATCCATCATATGACATCATAATCAACTGTACGACGTGTAGGATGACGTCATAAATCAATTACGCCATGAAAGGCATAGATAAGTTCATCACAAATGCCTAATTGTTGACGGGCTAAGCGCTGTTGTACGAATTGTATGGCTTTGCCATTTAATATGCTGTTGAATATTTTGAAATTATTAATGCGCTTAATGCACCGACGAAAACAATAGAGTCTGAAGTAATGGCCCCAGCAAATATCTATCTAAAATGGCGGCTACAGTCCTAGTTGGTTAAAGTGTCCATAAAGTAACAAATAGTCCTAAATATAGATAGGAATTGTATCTTTTATGAATAGATGAGAACTTTAAGTTCCTGAACATCTAATGCCTTGTACATATATCCTTAGTATACCAGACCAGAGAGTGTGGCATTGTGTCATCAGGCATACAATTCCAATCTATATGTATTCTGTATATTTGAGCTAATTTGCCTCGGAATCAATGTGATATAATGTGAATCACATAGTTGACATCGCACAGGTTCAACACGTGATCATTAAATCAATCTCAATATACTTAATATGTGTTTAATAATTAGCCGTGTAAGCACATCGCTATCTTTTATTCAATAATTCATGAATTCAGTTTCTCAGTCAATCATATGACGTCATAATCAACTATATGACGTGTGGGCTGGCGTATACTCAATTACGTCACGAATGACTCGAATTAGTCTGTCTTAAGCGCTTAATAATCAGTCAGGTTGTACGAATCGTATGCCGTTACTATTTAATAAACATGTAGGTGAATATTTGGGAACTACTTTGACTGGGCGCTGCATTGCTGCCATAGGCAGCAACAGCACCCTGTCAAATTAGTTTCAAAATTTTCAATAGCTTACCTGTATAGTTTTCTAGAAATTGAGATTCAGAGAATGCTGGGATCGATCGATCCTAGCACGGTCAAATTATGGGCGGATCTTCTTTAGAGATGGGCTGGGCATAGCTAAAACTGGATTCCTCCATTTAACATAACAGTTACCATTAGTTGAGTGTTGTCACCATCTATGAAGCAACCTGTAGGACCAGGCCAAGTTGTAACACATTACTAAAAGGATCATTAATATTCCATGGAGGTTCTGCCAGTAGTACATATTCCGTGATGAACTCTCCTCAGTGTAAGTAAGACTATGGCAGCAACATGTTCCGTTGAATTTAGCTTCAACATATTCAAAAACTTTGAGATTGGGATGCTTGAAATTCATGTGTCAAACGAGTATGACAAATGCATGGAAGACTATGATCAATATTATTAAGGACTAACCGTGCATTATTTAACACTGTGAACCCCGAAGTCCAGGTATTGGCATTTCAAGCTAAGTATACAGGTAAGCTGTTGAATATTTTGAAACTAACTTGACAGGAACCTGTTGCTGCCAGTCACATTATCGCCAAAATATTCAAAAGAATTGTTCTTGGACTGGAAATGGTTTGTCATATATCGGCTTTCGGATTCAAGGAGTTGACAATTGTTATCACATTGTACCATTCTGAGCCAGGAACGTGAGGGACATATTTATTTCATTACGGCTCTGTTGTACTTGTTATGGTAACTTGTATGCAAGGTTGACCAATTTGACATCTTCAAACAGTGGAATACACATTTTGTCTCTAAAAATGTATGCCAATGCATTATTTCAACACCGATCTGTATGACAAGAAAACACATGTCAAACCTTTTCAAATAGTGCTTTTTCGCGATTGTATTCTCTTACCACACCCCCCCCCCTCCCCTCCACCCCATTCTGTGTGGAGTTGGGGAGGAGAGTGGAAATTACTACGTCAATGCCCACTCATTACACACAATATATTTTTCTCGATCTCATATCGACGGAGATCTCGTGAGACACGAATGAGTGAGTCCCTGACTGGGAGCGGTTACTGCCATAGGCAACAACAGCACCCAATCAAATTAGTTTCAAAGTATTCAATAGCTTATCTGCATAGTTACCTGGATATTGGGATTCTGGGAATTCGGGGTTTGATCGATCGCAGCAAACATAAAGCGTGGGTGGAGCTTAGCTAGCAATGGGCGGGACATAGCTTAAACCAGATTCTTCGATTGCTTTTAAAATACATACGGTGATTAACACTCCAAATTTCTGAGAAGTTACTATGGAAATGGTCGCTTCAAAATTTCTAATGCGTAATGTCAAATAATTGTTCCCTTACCACAGTTTCAACTCTTGACCCTTACAAACCCGAAATGACAAATTCCTTATGATGCATGGAATGTTCTGTTGTTGAATATCTTGAAACCTATTTGCCATCGAGTTGTTGCTGTATATCGCCAGAACAGGTGGCACTCAAATTAGTTTCGAAATATTCAACATTTTTCCTGTATACTTGTCTTGACATTGAGGCACTTGCATTTTAGGGTTTAAAGGGATAATTTGAGGGGTGTAATCATGCGTTGCTACCACATCTCCTACTCTCCCAAACAATGTCATGTTTACCCTTTCATGACGAAGCCATTTTAAACTGGCCTCTGTAGTTGTGTTATGGAATGTGCATTTGCAGACCAAGAAAAGAGTATTTTTTAATTTTACCACTGGAATGACTGGCTCGATAGCCGAGTCAGCTATTTCAGAGTTGAATTTTCAAAAATAGTCTTCTCTTGGTCTGCAAATGGGCATTCAATAAGCAAATATTTTAGGTTTCTTGAAGAAATTTAGCTATTAAGAGGTTAATCAAATCTGATTCATCATCACTCACAATTTCCAGAAAGCAATGGTGCCATTCTGTCCAGTACAACTGTCACCAGTCGGTGATTGAACAAGCACAAAGAACAGTCGACCATAAAACCACTTAATATCAGAACTTAACCTTGAATTACATTTCAACGCTATTTTTTCAAGAATCTTCAGAAGCAGGAACAACAAAAAGTCAATCACTAATATTTTATTCCATAGATCGTGTGCGTGTGTGCCATTATTGTATCGGATTACATCAGGGTTTTTTCCAGCAGAACACGTGAATCAGAAGCACAGGGCGACATTTCTGTATTTATTAGCTACATAGTGCACGCCAGATATTAGATTTCCATCCAAATATATCGAATTATTCGTTTGTATTTCTATAATTTTATGAATTATATAAAAACGACAACGAATAACTATTTGCAATGCTACTAAATTAATATTTTCCATGTTCCTTTCGCTGCTTTTTCTTGTTTGTGCTGAGGAAATGCATCAAATATTTGCCACATAACTATATTTACCAGGGCGCGAATGGGCACGAATTATATGCATAAACACTTTACCGCTGAAGTCAATTAAATATTATATCATTTAGCAACTCGGCAGCAAGGTAGGCTACTGTTGTGCTAAGCAATGCCAGGTTGAACTATGGCAATTCAGGGTGTGAAATGTAGATGATGGAGTAACTGATGATATAGTTGATGGTTATGAGAGGAGTTGGTGGTTAGTCAACCACATGCCTCATTTACAGACCTGTCTCATTCAACAACATGCCTAAGGAATCAGAAACCACCGGGTCACAAATGGCGAATTGTCGCTAAAGACATAAAGTTCTTATTACGATTGTTTTATTTTAAAAGTGCTTCTTCTGTGTGTTGATACATTGTCTATGTTGATATCAGTCCAATTATCAGAGAACTAATATAACAATTCTGGCTGTAACACAAAAAGCATGTCATATTATGTTTTGCGCTATATGTATTTGCTAGGCAATTTATTAATATTAACTTTCTTCCTGTTTCGTCACTAATTATGCCTTCTTGACGAACCTATCTACGTCATTCATGACATCTTTGAATATGACGTCATCCTACACGTCACGTAGTTGATTATGCCGTCATATGACGAAAGATAATTGATTGATAAACTGGAATGGTCAACTCTGTTTCTAAATCGTCTGTCCATACATTTTTATACCACCAGGCCAAAAGGGCCAAGTGAGTTTATGCCGGGGCAACCGTATATCCATCGTCCATCATCCGTCGTCCATCCGTCATCCACCATATGTCATCATTCCGTCGTCCATCATCCGTCAACCTTTGCTTTAAAACACTACTCCTCATTAACCACTTGGTCGATTTAAACCAAAGTTGGCTGGAAGGACCCTATGGTCGTAGGCTCTAGAATTTCTGTTCGGAATTTTGATTCATCAAGTTGTTGGGAGAAAATCGTAGATTTTATGACAAATGTACCGGAAATTGTCAAATTGCTTCTCTTCCTTACCACTCTGAGCGGTTTTCAACCAAATTTGGCTGAAAGGATTCTATGGTCGTAGGATTCAGAACATCCATTTGGAATTTTGATTCATCAATTTTTTGGTGAAAATCTTAGATTTTATGCAAAATGTACCGGAAATTGTCAAACTGCTTCTTTTCCTTACCATTCTGAGCGATTTCAACCAAATCTGGCTGAAAGGACCCGATGATCGTAAGCTCCAGAACTCATATTCAGAATTTTGATTCGTCAAATGTTGGATAAAAATCTTAGATTTTATGACAAATGTAACGGAATTGCTAAATTGCTTCTTTGCCTTACCATTTTGAGCAATTTCAACCACATTTGCCTGAAAGGATCGTGTGGTGATGGGCTCTAGAACGTCCGTACATAATTTTGATTCGTCAATTTTTTGTGGGTGAATCTGAGATTTTATTTTAAATGTATTGGAAATTGTCAAATTGCTTCTTCTCCTTGCCATCTTGACCGGTTTTAATCTAATTTGTCTGAAAGCATCTAATGGTCATAGGCTCTAGAACCTCTATTCAGAAACCTTTATTCAGAATTGTCAGATATCAGACATGTGGCTCTTTGTTGCTGCTCTAGAATCGGTGATGGAATCGCACATTGCTATCAAATTACCTACCACACACCTCAAAACAAATCTTCCAGATCATCACTTGATGATACAGGAATGTAATAAAGTTCTGTTAGGTACACATGCCTGCACATACCGGTGATTGGCCAAACACAAAGAATAGTCGACAAGACAAACACTTAGTATCATAATATGGCATCGAATTGCATTTCGTCCACATTCCGATGAAGTGAGGGGACCTGAGAATTCAATTCGTAATATTTTATGCCATGGAGTGCATTACATGTATCAAAAATAACATTATATTGTTCGGAAATTCTATAAGTTATTTCTGTGCAATTATACTGAAGTATTCGCTTATGTCTGTATTGTGTCAAAAAGTATAAAAATAAAAGCGATATCGTTACTTTAATGCATTTTCTTGTTTGATTTCCATAACAACAAGAGTTACTTATTCATATATGTCACTCAGATATAGAGTTTGAAAATACTAAGAATTCTGTCAGAACTGTCTAGCAAACTCGTCAAATTGAGCCAATTGGGACTGGATTGTGCCTGTCGAATCCGGCACGTTCTGATATCAAAACCCGATCCTGATATGCGTGGCGTGTTCACGTAGTGGTGTTTGACAAATAGGCTATGTCTAATTTGATTGGCTAGCGATTAGCCAATCAGGATCTGGTCTAGTGGTGTAAGCCGATTGGGTATGCATCAGTCATGTGCAATCAGATTCGTTTATTGTGGGTCTCAAACAATTTTCCAGCTCATATTAAATTTATATTAAATTTATCCCCGGAGTTTAATATGATTTTGTTTATGTAGGTTAGCAGTTACTGATGGTAAATTACTATATTAGTTAAGATATCGAATGGACCTTTCCAGCTTTAGCCATGCCCCGCCCATCTCTAGCTAAGCTCTACCCACACCTCGCTCGTGTTAGGGTTGATTATCAATTTCCAGAAACCATACAAGTAAGTCGTTGAATATATTGAAAATAATTTGACTGCGTGCTCTTGCTCACTTAGTCTGTCACCAATTATGCATTCCTGACGTACTTTCTATGTTATTCATGACGTCATTGATTAAGACGTCATCATGCACGTCACGTAGTTGATTATCGCATCATATGGTAGATGGATAAATTGGAAAGGGCCTTTAAACACAGAAATATACATTTTGAATAAGATTTACATGCAGGATATCTTTTAAAGTTTTGACTAATACTTCGTTGTTCGATGACGCTACATCTATACAGACTTATATTCAATCATCATACGCTATTGCTTATACATAGATATATTAACTGCCACTGCATTCTCCAAGAGACCAACCTAGATTGGGTAAGATGATGACATTATTACCAGTGACGTAATTAAGGCATTTATCATAAGATATGTGGGGAAAACTATGTCAGCTATGGATGTGTTGACACCTTTTGTGATAATTTTTATGTGGCCGAGTCACGAACACTTTTCCTCCCCATTCACGTGGAGTGCAAAGATATAAAATGCATATCCCAATATGAATTTATTATACTGGCGAGGCAAAGGGAAAAGGCGTTGATGATTGATGAAGCTGAAACCTAATCATATGGTTGACCTGATCACAATGGATATCGTCGTCCTGAAGTACACAAGTCTGCTAATAATCCACAGAAATAAATATAGCCGCTTCTGTGCTGGCCACACAAACTGTGCAACAAATATCCACTATCTGCGAACTAGTGCCAAGAGGCAATGCCTGGACATATTCTTCAAATGATAGAGCACACTCAGAAAACATTACAGTTTTCACTACTTGGTGCTAAAAAGGACTAGGCTCACACAGGATGCTACAACAGTAACATTTAATCTGTTCTGCGAGCAGACCTAAAACGTAATCTAAGGCCATGAAACATGAGAGAGGACCTAAATGGACTTATGATGATCATTGAGGGCAGGAGACAGTAAACAAGTTCGATTGCTGATAAAAGAGGATTCCACTCCTTTCACCCACAAGAATCAGTCTCTAATGTTCATCTGTACTTCAGTGACGGCAATCTAAAAATAGAGCCATGGCTTCATGCTGAGAATACACCTCTAACCCAATGACCGGTCATTTTGCCAAGTCATCATAATGACTGGACTGTTACGCAGACTCCACTTCGGAAACCAGGCAGGTCAGGACGCAGTCTATCTTCGGAGTGAACTGCAAATGCACCACTGTGGATCGTGTTGATTTTAATATCATTTTAACTCCTGTATCACTAGGTTGGTACAGACATTAAAATCAACTCGATCCGTCCAGTGGTGTGTGTGATATCAGCATCTATGCAACGTCAGCAAATTCTCGTCCCCATTTTTTCTGTTAACTACTTAACTCGCACAGAAGACTATGAGCTTCATATCTTCAAGTTTTCGGTGAAATATTATTTCCAGGTATGTATAATGTATTGTCTGCTATGTATCGTGTCCTTTCCATATTCAATAATCCTTATCACCAAATTCTGACAAAGATTACTACGCTAATGGCCATTCAATACACATGATATTCTTTTCTCGATCTTGTATCGAAGGAGATCTCACGAGATATGAATACTGTGATGGGAGTCCTAGCATTCGCAGTCTGGCCGGATACTCTAATTCTTTCAAAGAGGTTATCAGTTGTGTGTCCCTCTTCTGTATAGTTTTGAATATACTAGGATAGCGAGGTTCCATGCATTAACTGTTTATTCGAAGTGTGGCGTGCTGAGCGCATAGACCAAAGAAATGAACTCCTCAATATATAAATGATCATTGTATCTGAAAATGTTTGTTCATAAGGGCATCTGAAGCTGTCCAGCTGTCACACTAGCATAGCACTATTGAGGCAATTGTAACATCACATAGGTGCATCCTGACTTTCATATGAATCCACACTTCCAGAATGACTAGAAAGCAACTCTTCCTGTTAAACAGGGATTTGCAATGTTGATTAAACTGTAGAGGAGTGAGTCTAAGATTCTGCTTTCCTTCTACTTCGACTCGCCGCTCAGACAGGTAGTATGTGCGAATTCCGTTTTTGCTTCATTCATGAAGCGATTTGAAGCTTAGGGCTGTTTTGATCTATGCTACTCCATTTACGTGATTAAATCTAGAATCGCGATTATTTTCTAATCGAGAACTTATATGATTTAAAATCAAATAATTGAATGATCGTGAATAATTTCTACTGCCTAAAATATTTCAAAACTTACCTTGTATTTGCTGTTTAATGCGACCGGTCAAGAAAATTGACATTTTGCTAGGCGAATCGCCATTTCCAGGCTAAAGGAAAACTATTTTTTTTAACTGTATCACTGGAATGACTCGCTCGAGCATCGAGCCAGGCAATCCAGTGATACATTTTTAAAGACAGTGCTCTCTTTGTCCTGGAAATGGACACTTCTAACGACCATTGTACATTTCGTCATTGATAGGGCATTGTTGAACATTGTCTGTGTAATGTCTACCGAGCTTGGTTAATTGAGTAATCACGATTATGTTTAAGTAATTGAGATTGGGGCAGTTTTTTGTCGAATATTCACAAACGAATGATAAAGCTGCAGCAAGTTGCATGACAGGAGATCTTTTTGGGATTTGCCAGATGGTGAGTGGAATCTACTACCCAGAAGTAACAGGGAATGTGCACAATTACACGCTATGGTTTGGTATTCAAAAATGGCGGCCCGAGCTTAGGCCCATGCACAATGTCTATTAGCACACTGCCAGTAACACTGAAGAGGTGTACTACTATATTGCACTGTCAAACATTTACCATCTTTTCAGTCAAATGATCATATTTTCCATGTCTGCTATATCTTATCCTGGACTACCTCAAAAGACCTGGAATTTACTACGCACTGATTTAGTGAAATATTCTTGCCATTGTATACGACTCCTCTCTTAAAGGTGTCTCCAGGATAATAGTCAAACTTAAGAGACTCATACAATCCATACCGCGATCATCTGCGGGAAAACATCATTGATCGCTTTCACCCCCGTGCAGATGTTGACTCAGTCTGCCATTTCTATGGTATGGAGAGGGTGGGGCAAGGTTGTACCCACAGGGAGACACCCGCTCAGCACCAGATCCTCTGTAGCGTGTGAACACACTAGTCTGCCATGGGCCAGATGCTAGATACCCTAGTATTCTGCTTTAGCAGTCTGCAGCGAGAGCGTTGTCGAGGCACCTGGAAAAACCTATGGGTAGTTCCTTCATGTTGATGTGACACAGGACATGACTATGTGTTTGTTTGAAGGCTTTATAGTTGTTCGGGACATTCTTATTCTGACTCGATAGCCATTTCTACATCAAAGCTGATGATTGTTATACTGCTGTCCGCATCTAAGTACTCCCAGTGGTCTTATCTGCCTATTCAGCGATTGGCGGCCCCAACCGCACCTATCCTGCACGCTTCCAGTACCGAGAGGGCCTTCCACTAGGGAGGTGGCATGATTTATATACCAGTGGTCTTATCTGCCTATTGCGCAGGAGTAGAGAGGTTGGTGGGCGCCGCCGATCACTGAATGGCGGGTCCAAGAGGGAGGTGGTATTTTTCTGACACCAGACATACTACTCAAGCTTAAGAGACTCATAACCTTAACTACCATCAGGATATTTTCCTAATATAGTAAATAGCATTCACATTTACAGAAGTACTTTCTATAGATGGCCACTGGGTGTTCATTATTAGACAGTAAGCAATGAGGTCTCTGAAAAGTCCACATACCCTCACACTCAAATTGTTTCTGAAAGTTCTATGTGTCATGATTTGGCACTCCGGCTATCTAAGAGGTTACTAAATAGAGGTGGTTACGGTTTCTAAAATTCTAGTGTTCAATGTCAAATACTGGCATTCCACAGTGACGCTCCAAACTCAGCGATGGAATAGAGGAGTCTAGTTTATCCATCAATCATATGAAGTCATAATCAACTACGTGACGTCTATGATGACATCTTAATCAATTGCGTCATGAATGACGTAGCTAAGTTCGTCGCAAACGCTTAATTGCTGACGGACTAAGCGTTTTGTAACGAGTTGTGTGGCTTTACTATTTAATAAACGTGCTGTTAAATATTTTGAAACTAATTTGACTGAGCGAACTGGTGCCATGGGTGCAAAACTACCCACTCAAATTAGTTTCAATATATTCAACAATTTACCTGTATAGTTTTCTGAAAATTGAGATTCATCAGGTCTGGGGATTGACGATCTCAACAACAAGAGCGAAGTGTGGGTGGAGCTTAGGTGAAGATGGGCATGGCGTAGCTAAAACTGGATTCTTCCATTGAGCATTGCTATGACATTCATTCCTCTCACAAACCATGTCATTTTTAAGCAGATCTTGCTCATTGATGGCTATTTCTGGAAGGCTACGGTGCCATTCTGTCCAGTAAAACTGTCACCAGTCAGTGATTTAACAATCACAAAGAACAGTCGACCATAAAACCACTTAATACCAGAACTTAACCTTGAATTGCATTTCGACCCCATTTCCAAGGATCTTCAGAAGCAGGAGCCATGAGAAGTTAATCTCTAATATTATTGTCCATGATTCGTGTTACATGCACGGCGCGGCATTGTATTTCTCAACGATTACATCAGTTATTCCCAGCTGAACATGTGACTCAGAACGCTGTCGCTGTGTTTATGAGCCACATCGTGCACACCCGATATTAGATTTCCCTTGCAGATATATCGAATTATTCGTTTGTATTTCTCTAGTTTTCTGAATTACACAATAAAAGAAAAGGAATAACTATTTGGAGTGTTGTTAAATTAATATTAGCAAAGTTCCATTCGCTGTGTTTTCTCGTGCAAAATGATGACGTACGTCAAATATTTACCACAGAATCATATTTACCTTTAGGTGGCAAAGCACAGGTTATATTGGATAGAAACTTTACTGACGAATAGCAACAGCTGTGCTGTTTTCAGAACGAATATCCGTTAACCGCTTTTGTGTCAACAGCGCCTCAATGCGCTAAAGAATAAGACTTATATCGATTAAGCATTTTAATGGTCAACACTTTTCAAGATATTTTAATATTAGAAGACTATTTTGTTTTAAACGTACCTCTGAATGTTGTGACCAGCTTGACCATTAAAGGAGTTATGGTAAAGAAAATTCAAGCTTTGACTTACCCAGTATCCATTTGCAGCTCAAGAGAAGAATATTTTTGAAGATTTACCACTGGAACGACTGGCTTGGTTAGCAAGCCAGCCATTCCAGTGGTTAATTTTTTTAAATAATCTTCTCTTGACCTGTTAATAGACATGCCTCAAGACCACTGCAGGGTTGTTTTGGTCAGTTTGACCATTAAAAGGTCAAGTTGACACAAGATAGATTAATCATGCTAAATAGAACGTAATAATGCCATTTAACATTTCATCACTTGATTTAGCGATCGTATAGGCCTAACAAGAAACTGTATGGAGTAGGCCTAACTATTATTTTCAATGTGTTTTTCGTGTTTGTTGGCACATTGTCTATGTCGATATCAGTCTAATAGTAAGTACACAAACCGTCATTGAAAGCTGAACAGTCAATGGAAATGCAGGCCTATGTCACAATAGTAAGTACACAGACCGTCATTGAAAGCTGAACAGTCAATGGAAATGTAGGCCTATGCCACAATAGTAAGTACACAAACCGTCATTGAAAGCTGAACAGTCAATGGAAATGTAGGCTTATGTCACAATAGTAAGTACACAGACCGCCATTGAAAGCTGAACAGCCAATGGAAATGTAGGCCTATGCCACAATAGTAAGTACACAGACCGTCATTGAAAGCTGAACAGTCAATGGAAATGTAGGCTTATGTCACAATAGTAAGTACACAGACCGCCATTGAAAGCTGAACAGCCAATGGAAATGTAGGCCTATGCCACAATAGTAAGTACACAGACCGCCATTGAAAGCTGAACAGTCAATTGAAATGTAGGCTTATGTCACAATAGTAAGCACACAGACCGTCATTGAAAGCTGAACAGCCACTGGAAATGTAGGCCTATGTCGCAATAGATGCCTTATTGTAGTTATTGATCTCGGACTAAAACAAAATCTATTATTAAAGTTGGTGAGAATTTTACACATAGATAAAGCAGTTCCTCTCAGTCTGTACCTCTGTTTGGTTGATGTGTCTGTGTTTGGTTTCTCCTGATCATGATTAATAAGCTGAGATCGATAGGATGTATTGAGTGATTGCAGGAAAATGAACCCAGGAACCCAGGTTTAGCTATGTCTCGCCAATCTCCAGATAATCTCCACCCACGCTTTGTCCGTGTTGAGTTCATTCGATCCCTGAACTCTCTGAATCTCAATTTCCAGAAAACTATATAGGTAAGCTGCGATATATTTTGAAGCTAATATGACACAAGCCCCACCATCACCACCACCATCACCACTCAGCACCACCAACAACACCACAACCTCCACCACCAAAACCACCACCACCACCACCACCACCACCACCACCACCACCACCACCACCACCACCACCACCACCACCACCACCACCGCCGCTGCGGCCGCCATCACAACTACTACTACTACTACTACTACTACTACTACTACTACTACTACTACTACTACTACTACTACAACTTCCACACCAACACAGTCATCACCAGAACCACCATAACACCAACACCAACACCACGACCATGATCATTACTAACAACAACAACAACAACAACAACAACAACAACAACAAACAACAACAACAACACGACAACCACCACAACCAAGAGTATCACCACCACAACCACCACCATATACCACCACCAGCAACAGCACCACCACGACAACAACCACCACAATCACCACCACAACCAACACCACTATCAGCACTCCCATCACCACCACCGCCACTACCACCACCATCATCATCATCATTCCAACCAACAATAACACCACCACCAGCAACACCACGACAACCAGTATCAATAACACCAACCCAAACACCACCACTACTATTATCAACACCATGACCACTGCCCCCCCCCCTAAATCGCATACACCGCCACCACCAAGCTGGCACCCTCACCATTAACATCATCAGCACCACCTTAGTCATAATTGCACATCTTAAGACACCGTACAACAACTCATTTCTAGCAAAAATGCACCTCGTTAGTTTTTCAAAATCCCTTGGAGTATAGGAATAAATTTATGTATTACTAAAATGTCAAGACGCAAATAGCGAATAGAAGTTACAAGGTATTCTCTATGGTGACGTCATTGACTCAGTGACAGCTGCGGACATCTGTGGCCATGTGGATAACTTGAGATGACTTATTCTGTCAGTCACGCTTCTCCGCCATGTCGCAAACTGTCAGAACTTTTAATAAAGAACGCCAATAATTTGCTTTCAATCTTGACAAGAAAATTAAAATATTTGCTTATTATCTTCAGGCTAAAAGAGAAATACATTTAAAGATTTACCACTGGAATTGCTGGCTCGGGTATCGAGCCAGTCATTCTAGTTCTAAATTTCCAAAAGATTTTGGCCGGTTCACCATGAAAGGGTCAGACCATTCAACAGGTAACCGACAGATTGTTGGTAACCCCATTCTTGAATCATAACCTATAGCTGGTATTCCTTTTCAAAAAGCTGTTGCTAAAAGCTTGCAGACAGGCAGGCAAGCTGGCAGGCAGGTAGGAAGGTAGTTAATCAGTTAGTCAGTTAGTCGGTTAGTCATTTAGTCAGTTAGTCAGTTAATCAGTTAATCAGTTAATCAGTTAGACAGTTAGTTAGTTAGTTAGTTAGTTAGTTAGTTAGTTAGTTAGTTAGTTAGTTAGTTAGTTAGTTAGTTAGTTAGTTAGTTAGGTAGTTAGTTAGATCGTTCATTCGTTCGTTCGTTCGTTCGTTGAGTTGAGTTGAGTTGAGTTGAGTTGAGTTGAGTTGAGTTGAGTTAGTTAGTTAGTTAGTTAGTTAGTTAGTTAGTTAGTTAGTTAGATAGTTAGAGATTCTATCGACCTTGTTTCAATATAGTCCAGTCAATCTAAAAAAGGTCTCAACTTGGAACAAATTGCACCATAATTTTGTTCAGTTGTATCTGGTTCAGAGGACTCCCAACAATAATATACACCTGTGCAAAAGTTAAGCACCAGCAAAAACAATAGAACGTAGAAACATGATGGTACAACTAGGCTGCCATACTTTTTGTCCCCGCGTTAGCTGACATAATTCCAAGTACGAAATGCACATGCATGCATGACTTCACGCCGCTTGATGTCCGTGCGTGGCGGGAAACAGCACACGTGTTCAGTTATGTAAAAGTCCAGTTTGAGGTGTAGAACATTACATACAGATTTAGGCGACAAGATTAGGAATTTTGTGTTCATGACCGTGGTTTATTTGTACAGAGAGAATTAGCTCTTGATTGTGAACCGCTATGGCAAGACGAATGTTAAGTGATCGTGTGAAATGGCAAATCATAGGCATGCATACCACTGGTATGTCATGCAGAGAGATTGGCAGACAGCTGAACATTAACCATACTGTAATCAGTCGTTTGATTGCAAAACATGGGCGAACTAACGAGGTGAAGGACAGGCCTAGATCTGGAAGACCGAAGAAGACTACTGCCCGTGATGATCGAGCCCTAGTACGCCTTGTTAGGAGATCTCCATTCACCAACAGCAGAGTGCTCAGCCAGCAATGGGAAACGCGCAATAGAGTGTCAATGTCTACCGTCAAAAGGAGATTGTATGCTGCTGGCATGAAAGCTAGGAGACCTGTCAGACGTCCTCTCCTCACTGCCCACCACAAAGAGGAGCGTTTGAGGTGGTGCAACGAAAGAAGATACTGGAACATGAGATCCTGAAGACGGGTACACTGGTCCGATGAAAGTCGGTTCCTGCTTCATGCCACAGATGGTCGAACTCGTGTATGGAGGTCCAGACGCACGGCGTACGACCAACGTAACATCATGGAAGAAGTTCCATTTGGTGGAGGTTCCGTTATGATATGGGGGTGCATCTCATTTGGTTGTAAGCTGGATCTGTTGACTGTACCTGGAACACTAGATGGACAAAGATATCAAGATTCCATACTGGATAGAGTTGTGGTCCCTCATTTTGTAAATCATGCACCTGGAACCCACCCTATATTCATGGATGACAGCGCCCGACCACATCGTGCTAGAGCTGTGCATGAATACCTCCGCCAGAATGCCATCGAAACCCTACCATGGCCAGCAAGGAGCCCTGACATGAACCCTATTGAGCATATCTGGGACATTCTGGGAAACATGGTGAGAAGGAGGGATCCTCCTGTGCAGAACCTACAGGAATTAACAGCCGCACTCCATCTTGAATGGCAACGAATACCACAATGGCGTATCAGTCGGTTGGTGACCAGCATGAGACGTCGGGTCCAGGCCGTCATCCAGGCACAAGGCGGATATACCCGGTATTAATAATGACAGTCTCAAACTCGTGCAAAGATGTTAAACTTCGTTTTCAGACACCATTAATGACAATCTAGCCACGTGTGTCAACTGTAGGGCAATAGTTGTCAGTTGTGTCAACGTAACCATATTCAGGCCTCGTTTTCAAGTTCAAACAAAAACATACAGTGTTTCCCCACCATCATAATCAGCATTCCTCTAGTTGCATTATTACCTCTTGCACTAAGATGGATGGGTACATAAATGTTTATGCTATTGCTTTCTTCATAGCACATGAATATACCCTCGCATGTGCGTAAAAATAGGGTGGTGCTTAACTTTTGCACAGGTGTATATATCAAATGTCCGTCAAAATCGAATTAGGGGGAAATGGTCAAGTTTGCATAATTATGCTAATTAGCTTCTTCCCTTAACTGAAATTTTTTATTTTGCTAGACTTTTTTAATTCAGGTTGCGAACATGGTATAAATGGTGTCTATGCCCGTGTTTCCACGGTCAAGGATTGGAATGAGCACATTGCTCATCTTAAAAATGCATGGCCTAGCACCAATTAAACACATTAGTCCCTCCACGCACCACTATTACCGAGATAAGGTTCTCGCGGTAGAATGTTTCTTCTAAACGTGTTGCCTTGAATAACAAAAAGATGTCTGTAGCTTATTTAACGGGACTTCATCACTGTGCTGTAATCAATTGTCCAAGTCCTCTCCATCAAGTGACTTTATGGAGTTAGTTACCTTGACAGTCATCGCAGGTAGATGTGCAATAAAGTCCATGTTTCCTGCAGGTGCATCTCTGAATCGCATCCAGTTTTGCATTTGCATTGGAATGAATACAGTATTCCTTAGGTGCTGGAGTTATGTTAGTTTTTCATACATCATGGACCCACGTGTCCAGCATCTTCCCCCCAAACCTGAATTTTGTTGCACACAAATGTCTGTGCTAAATCATGTGCCTCGATATCTTTTGAACCTTTAAACAAATTTCTCATTTGAATCGTTGGTCCGGTAAGGCTACTAGATTGTTCTTTGAATTACCAGTATAGAGGAGACAAGTGCCTATTCTGCAGCTTTGATTACAGCACTGTATTTGTTAAACGAATACAGACTTCCCAATATCATAAGGCCTAGATGTTGAATCACATCCAAGAATAGCATGGATGAACATCAATATTGAGCAAATCAGCAACCACGCTTTTCCTTAGAGATTTTAATATTCCACAGTCGAGTTTTCCTAAAATTATGCTTTAGCTCAAGTCTGAAGTACAACTCTGGGCTCCATCCATATCAGCATACTCTAAGATCAAAGCCAGTAGATCTGCATCGGCTCCAACAATAACGGTGCCAGTAGAATTTGAAGACAAGATTGCAGTTTGAACAATTAACACATCAACATAACCTTGTGCATGAATCGTTCAGCAATCAGCTCTCTCTCTCTCTCTCTCTCTCTCTCTCTCTCTCTCTCTCTCTCTCTCTCTCTCTCTCTCTCTAGGTATGAGCTTAAGAGATATAGGGACCGTTGCTTGTCCAATTTGTTACTAAGAAAATCTGCTTTCTTCAGACTTATGAATGTTTATGGAGTGAGTTCAACAGTTGGAGTTGATCCATGACTGGGTCTCTTTACGGTTTATACCGTTGTCATAACCATAAAATATTTTTCTAGGTTTGTCATATTTTCTTGTGGCTGTGCCGTCATTCTCAACCAGTTTCCATAATGTATCGATCTGCAAGTGCTGGCCTGTTTACTTCCCATGGAAGAAAGGAGTGGCCAAAGAAAGCTGGTAGACGAGTGCATAACTGATATTCCAGGTAAGATGCTGTGTTCTCCTTTGATTCCCCAATCTATATCAATCTATGTCTCTGAAAGAGAAGCCATGGATCAACTTGTGCAGATTCATCATCAATTGTGACTGCTGTTTCTTAATCTAAGGTGATAACTTGCCTCTTTCTCTGGGGGAACTGCACGATGCACTTTGAATTAAGTGTCCAACATTTTAGGATAGTCAACACTGTCAGAATTATGGACTGACAAAACACTAAAAAAATTATGGCAACGAGGGATCAGGACCAAACATATTCCGATTACAAAGTGTTTTGTGAATCATGTATATATCCTCTGTAAGTATCACATTTTATCCCCCGATCTTGTGGAATATGTGTTGCTCCTGGCGAGTTCTTGCATGATATGACTGACATCGGCGCATGAAGGGCATGTACAACAACCAAGTGAGATGTTGAATTTCTGTCTTTCCATGGCCACATTTTATGTTCTTGTATTCTTGATAACGATATGCTCGTTGACAAGATCACTAGAGAGAGAGGGGAGAGAGATTGGGAGAGAGAGAGAGAGAGCGAGAGAGAGAGAGAGAGAGAGAGAGAGAGTGTGTCCTGCCCAATACATATCGCTCCGACCATAAACGTAATAGGCATTGAGAATGAATCTGAATATCAAGATGGCTTTCAACTAGTTCTTGCATCTTCTATAAATAGATATATGCCGATTTGGTATATAGCCCGCTGCAAGATATGTAAGTATCTTACGAATGGCATAGAGATTCCAATCTATGACCATCTCTGTCTTCATAAAATTCAATAGAATTTCTACCATCTTCATGTACTGAAGCCAAAGGTTAGCAGTCCTATGATTTTTCATCGATTCCTTCTCAGCATCTAATTGATCCCTGACAAAACCTATTACATCGTCGGTAGACATTCTCGCAGTTACATGCAGCTCCTTCCTGATGTCATCATACAGTTCTCCTGCTCTGATAAAGCCATTGTGAAGTACACCATTATCTTCATCCCCATTGACGTTTTCATCAACAGATTCAGCTGGCCGCATGTCACTCTTCAAGGTGTATTGAGTTCATCATCTGAAATGGTGAGTTGTGGTAGGGTTAACTATTTGTAATCAGGATTATAGGAAGGACTGCATGAATAATGAGATGTCGTCGAACTGCTAGAGAGATTGAGCAAGACCAGTTCCTGCCGCCCAGTGACCGATGCATGTCTCGATTGCTTTGATGAGCATGCCTTTCTAAAACAATGGCAGGACAGACTTGATCGCTGATGCGACATGGTGCCGCTTTGCTTTATCATAAACATAGCTCAAGATTAAGAAGATGCAGGTCATGTTGGTGGGTGTCTAAGTCTATTACGGGAAGGAAAAGAACAGATGATCTGCCTTGATAAATACCTTGGTGCAGAATGGACCTTACCCGTTTTAGCTATGTCTACCAATCCGCAGCTAAGCTCCACACACACACCTCGCCCATGTTTGGATCGATCGATCCCTGGACTCCCTGACTATCAATTTCCAGACAACTGTACACGTAAGCTGTTGAATATTTTGAAACTAATTTGTATGGGTGTTGTTGAGCGCCCAGTCGAATTTGTTTCAAAATGTTCAACAAAATGTTTATTAAATAGTAAAGCCGTACAATTCGTACAGCAACGCTTAGTCCGTTCTCAATTAAGTGCTCGTGACGTACTTATCTACATCACTCATGACGGGATTGATTATGACGCCATATGATGGATGGATTAACTGGAAATGTCGATTGACATGATTGTCTCCTGGAACGAAGAAACGGGGGAGTTCAATGGCAATGTCACATGTTGGATCTGAAGATATTATGTTGCACTTTGTTCCAGGTGTAGCTACACTTTGACTGGACTAATAAGATATTTTTTTTAATTGCCTTTACCTGAACTTTACTTAGTTATTTCGTTCAAAGCCAGCGAAGTGTGCCTTATCAAGCACACTGGGTATTCGTCTTGCCATCGTTACCAGATACAATGTCATCTATCGCCGCTGGCTGATGGGGTGACGGTGACGACAGTAGCGGAGGCGGCGGCAGCGGCGATGGTAGATGATATTGGAGGTGCTGGTAATGATGCCAATGTGAACAAATATACCGACGATATTTGGCGATGTCCAAACCGGCGCCGCCTCCGCCACCGCCACGGTCAACGCCACGACCACCGAGACCGCCATCTCCACCACCGCTGCCAGCACCACCGCTACCACGACCACTACCGATACCAATACCACTACCACCACACGCCACACTATAAAACTCTGCCTTAGGAAGCAACGATTTTAGTCAAATTTTACAATTGATGATGAATCTGCACAAGTTGATACACAGCTACTTTTAAGTAAATATGATCAGAAGATTTAAAATTAATGGATGTTATGAATGTATGAACGGTGTTGGATCCATCAGATATACGTGCAAGGGGACGCCAATCGCCATTATCCGTGGTGCTTGGTGAAACCTCAATCTAAAATGCATGTCTCGTAACTCACGTTGTTCGGCGTTAAATAACACCACTGAATACGGGTCATCCATTATTTCCAGTGGCTGCTTGTCTTGTCTTTGGCACCGAATGAATACTAATTAATCAAAGCCTGTTGAGCAATCCCAACATTCCAATTTAATGAATTTCCGCCCACATTTCACACCCCGTGTACTGCCAGGATCAGGTCACATCAATGAATTTGTCCCAAGAGAGAAGTTGGCAGGTTGAGGCGAAGCGAGACTGGCATCTGGCCCGCGTCTGACGGCGTCTGACGATGACGGATAGGACTGAAATATTAGCCAGCCAATGTTGTAAAAATTTCAACAACAACAACAACAACAACAACAACAACAAGGACGATTGAATGTGGTAACGATACTGCTGGTGGTGGTATTAGCAGAGGTGGTGGCCGTGTCTGTGGCAGTGGTGGTCGTGTGGCGGAGTGGTGGGGTGGTGGTGGCGCAGACTGCGATGTCGGTGGCGGCACCGACAGCAATAGTGTCGACAATAACGTTGCAGGAGCAGCGGCAACGGTGGTGACGACGGCAGTGTGGCGGCGCCGGCGGCTGCAGAGGTGGTTGCGATGCCAAAACTGATAGTCTTAAAGTCGATGTTTGACGATATCGAAAGTTAATGATAGTGACAAATATCCTATTGCATGCGCTGGACGTAGACCTCCTTTAGACCATCTATTTTGTTATGTTCTGAAATTAATAGCGGGGCGAGTATTGATTGATGGAAATGCTTATTTTTTCCTGAATTTTTCATGTGTGATAAACATTTGGTTTACTAAGACCAGTGGCAGCGGAATGAAATTTTGGTTCAGGGTACATTGACGTAGACTTGGGTGGGGCTGTCCCCCTCCCGCCAATGTATTGGGGGCCTCCTCCTGAAAATATTGAAATCTGGATGCTCTCAGATGGCTACTCCTACGCTTCTTGAGGTGAGTATGAATTAAATCACATGCAGATGTTATATTCTGTAGACCAAGAGAAGGCTATTTTTAGGATTTACAACTGGAATGAATGGCGCTGTTATCGAGGAAGTCTAAATATTGGGGTGGCTGGGGGTATGAGCATAGCCATCCACCCCCAAAGTCATGATTAGGGGCGTGTCCTCTATGCACACACTCAGCCCGCACCACACCCACGCCACCCACCCCACCTCCACCCCACCCATCCGCCTCAGACGCATAAGCATAAGACGAACTTTAACCTGTTCATGGCTAAATTTGGTTAAGAAAATCAATATATCTGCTTATTGAATGTCCATTTGTAAGCCAAGAGAAGACTATTTTTGAAATTTTAAAACTGGAATGAATGGTTAGGTTAGATTTTGAAACTAAGTTGACTGGGTACTGTTGCTGCCAACAATACCCAGTCAAATTAGTTTCAAATTAGTTTCAATATACTCAACAGAAAGTTTATTAATCGGTAAAGACATATAATGATACAATTCGACTCCTTGACAGACTATTCAATATTCATGATGGACCTATAGGTCATCTATTACACATTTTGATTAAGATGCCAGCATATATGTGACGTAATAGATTATTACGTCATATACCTAAATGACGATCTCCCAGACACCACGATGCTCTATCAGACATCACACCCCACCCCCACTCCCACCCCCACCCCCACCCCACCCCCTCATAACACCCGCAGTGATTCCCATACCCTATACTCTCTCCTCGCCTCCCTCTCTCCACGGACCCAACCCATCATTGTTAGCCCCTGCAACCATCCAATATGGCAAAAATGATTTGGGAGTACTTATTGAGAAAAGTGATTTCCTTTGATACACATTGTGACATGCATAATATAGTTTCTAAGGCGAATAATATCATAACTGAGCCAGTCATTCTACTGGTAAATTTAAAAAAAATAGTATTATCTTGTCCTGTAAATTGACATTCAAGTGGACGTTGACTGGTGTTTGGTGTCAATGAGCCAGCACTTCCCTCGTGCAAGTCAACTGTTTTTATAGGACTTCAAGACCTGATTTTGGCAATTAGTCATCGTTCGAGTTTCAAGCATCACAGAGACAGGAATGCAGAATAAAGTAGGTTATGCAATCGAGTTCTGATTTTGGGCATTCCCTAAATGCGATTGTCGCAGACGTGCGTTGTCAGGAATTGGCTATAAAATGTTTGGAAGAGTCGCTCAATTAGCGCCTATTGCATTAGTTATCGGATCCACGCCTCGTCAGTTGCCTGAAATGATGACGCTTGTAATGAGTGTGGGTGTTAGTGATGGGGTTAGTGTGGGTGGGTGGGTGTGATGCGGGCGGTGTGGGTGGTGGGGCTGGGTGGGGGTAGATCTATGAGGGCATGATGGTGCAGTTAAAGTGAAGACAGGTGGGTAAAAGGCTAGTCTTAAGCTTGGTAGCGTCTTAGTCGATAATGGGGCAGATAATGGGGCACCGGTAATGTCATTTGGTTCCTACATACTTTAATTATTTGTTTTGCATTTCACGCACGCACGCACGCAATAAGCTATTTTGACTGGATAGTGCTGTTGTCTTAGGCTGTTGTTCATTGACAAATTTGGAAAATTATGTATATGTACGATATATCGCGATATTGCGATTCTGTGCGCGATATATCGTTATTTTAGCTGAGGGATCGATTTTGTTGAAGCTGCTGAAATTATGTCTGTTCATTTTGTTAATATTTACTGAAAGATGTAGCGCACTAGTTGTCTTAGAAATCAACAGTTTCTGGTAGATCCGTTTTCAAAATGGGTGTCAGTTAAATATGACGTTATTGGTGGCTACAACTCGGTAATATGGGCCACAGTAGATGATTATTTGTCTGCCAAGATGTGTTTCGCTCATAACAAGGCCAACGACAGTGACTAAAACATGGCATTGTTTGCCCAATTTAATAAAATTAATTCACTCGGCACATTCCTAGATCGAAACAGATTAACAACTGGTACAAAATATAAATTGGTCTTCTTCATCAGGACAACCAATTTTTTAAATTGCCCTTCCTTTTGCTTTTGTCAGTTACTTTTCGTGGAAATAAGTCCAGATTTGGCGCGGTTTCTGGATTCATTCGGTAACTTAGACAAGCAACTTCTTGATTTATTGTTGGCGCTGTGATGTGATTTGTGGCTCTTGGAAAGCGGCCATGAAACGATGTCGCTGATTCCTATCAACACGAGGAAGACAATTATGTAACCGCCTGAAAAAGCGTTTAGCCACGATAAAACGGCCTCGCGCGGCATGGCCAACATATACCCGGGAACCCGCTCACTGAGCTCAACAAGCTATGTTAGCTGAACATCGTTGTGTTGCCTACTTGCCTGCCAGCGTGCCTGTCTGTCTGTCTGGCTGGATGTCTGTCTGTGTGCCTGCCTGCCTGCCTGCCTGCCTGCCTGCCTGCCTGCCTGCATGCATGCATGCCTGTTTGCCTGCCTGTCTGCCTGCCTGTCTGCCTGCCTGCCTGCCCGCCTGCCCGCCTGCTTGCCTGTCTGCCTGCCTGCCTGCCTGTCTGTCTGTCTGTCTGTCTGCCTGTCTGCCTGTCTGTCTCTCTGTCTTTACATTGAAAAAACCTGCATTAACACAGGAATGTAAATAAAAATTTCTTTACCTAAATTTGTCCTATCGAGACCAAGTTTAGATTTACTTAGAGTGGTCCCCCCTTGAGATTAGTCGGGGTAAAGTGAACTAATCAGTAGGTCGATTTAACAGGTAAAGGCTGGGATTGATCCTACATTATAGATAAATCACACACACGAATGCACACGCACGCACGCACGCACGCACGCACGCACACATCTGAACGATTGCACGAATGCACGCAATAGTACATGCACACAGTAATACATGCACGAATGCACGCAATAATGCATGCATAAACGCATGCACGAACGGACGCACGAATGCATGCACGCACACACCCACGCACTAATGTACTCACGAATTAATGCACCCACACCCACATACACACACGCTCACACATACACCCACGCAAGTATAGATGCACGCACATACGGATGTACGAGCACACACCCACACACATACACACATACAAACAAACGCACGGACGCACGAACGAACGCACGCACGCCAGCACTCACGCACACGCACACTTTTTCAGACACAAAACTAAAAGATGTCCTACGGATTTATTTAAGAATAGCTAGGGAGGGATGAAACCTTGTCATTGTTATCAGGAACTATGAGGTCTAACTTTGATCTTACTAGCAAATCTTTCAGGTGTGGATTTCTATTGTAAGCTATTACTGGTCGTGCTTTGATCGGTTCCTTTAATTTAGATTGCAACTGTAAAAATTCGTCTTTCATGGTTTTCGCTAATTCAACATTACGTCTATTGTATATGAGTTGAAATGGGATAATTTTGTTCGTTTGTGATATTCCTGAATCTACATTTATTCCAAATGGTGCTTTTGTTTGGAGTGTTCTAATCCAATGGCCCTCTCGTATTTTGCGAAACGAACTCGTTTCTTCTTCACTATCCAAGGTCGGAATCTGTTCTATTGGCATGATTTCAAAATGATGCTCAACTGAATGATCAGGAAGTTGGAAATGTTGAGCAATTGGCGTATCTGCTGAGGTGTTAATATCAGAAACGTGGCGTCTAGCACGCACTCTAAATGCATTTTTTGTTTCACCAACATACTGTTTCTGGCAAAGGGCACAATTGATCAAATAGACTACATTCCCAGAATCACAATGCATATTTGTTCGGATATGATATTCATTTTTAGTTTGAAAACTCAGGAATGTTTGTTGGTTTACAATATAGTTGTTTACTTTGCATCTGTTTTTGTCGCATTTAGAAACTGATCCATCGCACATTATTGGTGTGTTGTGTTTAATTTGGACATGTTCAAACTCGGCTCCGCTATGAGGTTTTAGATTTTCAAGCTCATTGATGGTGTCTGCTTTAATTTTTCGAAGAAAACGGGCTGAATAGCCTCGTGCTTTCAAAGCATCAAACAGAGTAGAGCATGCACCATTCAGATTTTGCCTGTTGCTAGAGTTTCGAAAGAATCTTATGATTTGTGATTTGATCAGACCATTAAATGTGTGTGGATGATGAAATGATTTTTTGTGAAGCAGCTGATGTGAGTCTGTTGGCTTAAAGAATACTTTATATTCTAATTTTCCAGAGGAGTCAAATTGAGGACCCTTATAGATTGTGACATCTAAAAAGTCAACTGATGTTCCACTAATAGTAGCTTTTAGCTTGATGTTTGAATCTTGGTTATTTAAAATGCGAAAAAATTCCCAAAAGTCTTCTTCTGAATGTTGCCAAATTATGAAGAAGTCATCTAGATATCTGAGGTAAAGAAGAGGCTTTTTGATTGATTTGTTCAGTGCCTCCTCTTCCCACTCCGCAACATAAATCGTGGCAAAATTTGGGCTGAATCGTTTACCCATTGCGCATCCACAGATTTGAAAGTAATTTTCACCATTAAATTGGAAATCGTTTCCTTTAAGACTTAGCTCTAATAATTTTAGAATTTCCGTGTCTGGTCGATCTGGATCAGGAAATTTGACAAAAGAATTCTTAATAGGATTGACTCCAGCATCAATATCTATATTGGTATACATAGCATCTATGTCTAATGTGACTAAATATGCATCTTTCGGAACTGACAATTTGGATAATTTTGAAAGACCGTGTTTTGTGTTCTTGAGAAAGCCATTATGTCTATTAGCAATGGGCTTTAAATAGTAATCAATATATTCTGAAATGCCATAAGTCTCACTGCCACAGTCTGAAATGATGGGTCGTCCAGGTGGTGTCAATGGATCTAACCAGGTGCTGATAGGTTTATGGATTTTAGGCAAGATATAAAATGTCAGATTTTGTGGATTATTCTCACCTAGCAGATACTTTAGCAGTTTCCTATCGATGTACTTATCTGTATGCAATGAATTAAGTATTTCAATGAAATTGTGTTGGTTTTGAGGCCAAATTAACTTATCAAGTTTTCTGTAATGCCTGGTGTTAGTTAACTGCCTTTCGGCCTCACGAATGTAGTTTTCTCTAGACATAATCACAGTTGCTGAACCTTTATCGGCTGGTTTTATAATAATATTCTGATTTCTACGTAATTTGTTGATAGCCTGTCGCTCGAGAAATGAAAGGTTTTGCTTATTGTTTGTAACTGGCAATTATCTGGCTATACCAGCAAGCGTTTTTATGGTTGCTTTAATATTGTCATCAACTAGCCTATCTGGAGGGTCCCAACCGGATTTTCCAGTGAATGGTTTTGACTCTCCATTTAAATTTCGAAAATGATGGGCTATTTTTACTGAATGACCAAAATTAGCTACTTCAATAAGACCTGTGTCTAAAAGCAAATCTAATCCTGTTTTTGGTTTTGGAGTTTGTACAAAAGTAAGACCACGATCGAGAATTGATTTTTCTGATGGTGAGAGATCATAGTCAGCTGCTAAATTGACAAGGTTTGTTTCTAATCCTATGTTAGGGGAGCTATTGCCTTGACCCACATTTAGCTGTTTCTTTCGTCCAATGGATTATATCCTTCTCAACATGAAAATTGGCATCGGAAATTTTGGGGATGACCATATCAACGTGGCAGTTGGACCTTGCTGATTCGTTGATGAGCTTGAGACAGTACTTTTTCCTGTCTGACAAGCTATCAGAGAAGTTAATCTCAGCAAAGTACAACTCTGCATTAGGGAAGCTGTTCTTAAATTATCGAGCCATGAACTTTAAATGGCTTGAGGTTTTGGTTGGATGCTCATTTTTGGAGTTGATGCCAATATTCAGGATGATCTTCTCCGGGCTAGTGCCATCCTGGTGTCGCATAGACATTGTTCTGAAATGTGATAATGCGGCACCAGGATAGCACTCAACCTGGATGTCAGGATGGACGTCCAGATCAATTCGGGCTAGATTAGAGGACCCCATCATCAGAATCTTTTTTGTGATTCTGGGGATCCTCCACAGGCCCTTGATATGCGATTGATGACGGTACTTAGCAAACTTCCTATCAGACAGGTTACTATTATTCTCCCTAGGAGGGAGAGGAGGCGGAGACGGAGGAAGAGGAGCAGAAGAGGGTGCGTAGGAGGAAGAGCAGGAAGAGTGATGAAGAGAGGAGATGCAAGAGGAGAAGATTGAGTATGAGGAGCAAGAGCCGGGATTGAGAGAGGGGATGCAGGAAGAGGAGAAGCTTAAGGAGGAAGAGCAGGAGGCGGAATTGAGAGAGGAGAATGAGGAAGAGGAGAAGATCGAGTCAGAAGGTGGCGAGGAGAAGATAGTGGAAGAGATGAGGAAGAGTTACTAGGTGGTAGATTTGGGGAACAGTGAGTAACAACCCGACAACTGCGCACTGGAGGAGAATTGGTCTTTGGGAGAGCCGGCCATGACTCCGTTACATCATCAACACCAGGTGCTGATGTTGGTGGTGTATACAGATTCGCCCACTTGGAAGTGGTAGGCGAGGTGTGAAGCTTGATGGTGACCGTTGTCGTTTGTTAGTCATTGTTGAATGTGAACCTGAACCTGTACTCGGTGTGTTGGTACAGACATCACACTATTTTGCTCATCGTTAGCTATTTCAGTCAAAATTTCCAAAAATTTGTGATGTTGTTGTGGCCAATTTATTTCCAAAATTTTGCCTACCCCATTTCAATGCTCTGTCTTTGGCTCTGTGTAGATCATGAATTACATTAGATTCGGCCACTTTTACCTCTGCCTTTAATTTGTCCAATTTGCTTTTATAATGCTTGATTAGATTTTCTAAGCAGCTATGAGCCCAAATTTGGTTTATCATGCTGGTCGATTAAAAAAATTCGTCATCTCGTAAGGCAGGGTAGAAAAACGAGTTCATCTCCTCCGTTTTCATGCTGCGGGATTTCGGGAGAGAGTCTGATGCCAAATGCCCTCGTAAAAGACCATAGTGATGCAACACATGGAAGTACATCTTAACCAATCGTTCAAAGGCCTGAACAGACTAGGAGCACTTTTGGTTGATGAAAGGTTGGACACTGGGTTGCCAGATTTGCGTCCTTTACCCACTGGGCCATTGGAATTCTTGGCCATTTTAGAACGTGATCAAATTTCTACAGATTTATGTCAAATTTAGTCAGAAAAATTCAAAAAAGTTAAATACCAAATATTAACCAGAGCGATATGTGTTGAAACAATTTAGAAACTGAAAAATAAGAACAATGAATACAAGATTTTTATTATTATTATTATTATTATTATTATTATTATTATTATTATTATTATATATATATATATATATATAACATTAAAGCTTACACTGTCAGTTGCTGGTTGGTTGGTTGGTTGGTTGGCTGGGTGGTTGGGTGTTTGGTCGGTCGGTCGGTCGGTCGGTCGGTCGGTCGGTCGGTCGGTCGGTAGCTAGTTAGTTAGTTAGTTAGTTAGTTAGAGATTCTATCGACCTTGTTTCAATATAGTCCAGTCAATCTAAAAAAGGTCTCAACTTGAAACAAATTGCACCATAATTTTGTTCAGTTGTATCTGGTTCAGAAGACTCCCAACAATAATATATCAAATGTCCGCCAAAATCCAATTAGTAGGAAATGGTCCGGTTTGCATAATTATGCTAATTAGCTTCAGCCCTTATCCGAAAATGTGTATTTTGCTAGACTTTTTTAATTCAGCTTGCGAACATGTTATAAGTGGTGTCTATGCCCGTGTTTCCACGGTCAAGGATTGGAATGAGCATATTGCTCATCTTCAAAATTCATTGCCTAGCACCAATTAAACACATTAGTCCCTCCCTGCACCACCATTACCGAGATATGGTTCTCGCGGTAGAATGTTTCTTCTAAACGTGTTGCCTTGAAGAACAAAAAGGCGTATGTAGCTTATTTAATGGGACGTCATCACTGTGTTGTAATCAATTGTCCAAGTCCTCTCCATCAAGTGACTTTATAGTGTTAGTCACCTTGGCAGTCATCGCAGGTAGATGTACAATAAAATCCATGTTTCCTGCAGGTGCATCTCTGAATCGCAGCCAGTTTTGCATTTGCATTGGAGTGAATATAGTATTTCTTAGGTGCTGGAGGCATGTCAGTTTTTCATACATCATGGACCCACCTGTCCAGCATCTTCCCTCCAATCCTGAATTTTGTTGTACACAAATATCTGTGCTAAATCATGTGCCTCGACATCTTTTGAACTTTTAAAAAATGTTCTCCTTTGAATCGTTTGTCCGGTAAAGCTACTAGATTGTTCTTTGAATTACCAGTATAGAGGAGACAAGTGCCTATTCTGCAGCATTGATTATGTCATGCTTATTTTGCATTGCTCTGTTTAAAATCATTGGTAACCTCTAAATGTTCACCAGAGCACTGTATTTGTTAAACGAATACAGACTTCCCAATATCACAAGGCCTAGATGTTGAATCACATCCAAGAATAGCATGGATGAACATCAATATTGAGCAAATCAGCACCCAATCTTTTCCTTAGAGATTTTAATATTCCACAGTCGAGTTTTCCTAAAATTTTGCTTTAGCTCAAGTCTGAAGTACAACTCCGGGCTCCATCAATATCAGCATACTCTGCATCTGAATCGGCTCCAACAATAACGGTGTCAGTCGAATTTGAAGACAAGATAGCAGATTAACATATCAACATAACTTTGTGCATGAATTGGTCAGCAGAGCTCTCTCTCTCTCTCTCTCTCTCTCTCTCTCTCTCGCTCTCTCTCTCTCTCTCTCTCTCTCTCTCTCTCTCTCTCTCTCTCTAGCTATGAGCTTAAGAGATATATGGACCGTTGCTTGTCCAATTTGGTACTAAGAAAATCTGCTTTCTTCAGACTTATGAATGTTTATGGAGTGAGTTCAACAGTTGGACCTGATCCATGACTGCGTCTCTTTAAGGCTTATACAGTTGTCATAACCATAAAATATTATTCTAGCTTTGTCATATTTTCTTGTGACTGTGCTTTCATTCCAAACCAGTTTCCCATAATTTTTCGATCTGCAAGTGCTGGCTTGTTTACTTCCGATGGAAGAAAGGAGTGGCAAAGGAAAGCTGGTGGACGAGTGCATAACTGATATTCCAGGTAGGATGTTGAGATCTCCTTTGATTTCCCCAGTGGCTATCAAGCTATGTCTCTGAAAGAGGAGCCATGGATCAACGTGTGCAGATTCATCATCAATTGTGACTGCTGTTTCTTAATCTAAAGTGATAGCTTGCCTCTTGCTCTGGGGGAAATGCACGATGCACTTTGAATTAAGTGTCCAACGCTGACAGAATTTTGGACTGACAAAACACTAAAAAGATTATGGCAACGAGGGGTCAGGACCAAACGTATTCCGATTACAAAGTGTTTTGTGAATCATGTATATATCCTCTGTAAGTATCACATTTTATCCCCGATCTTGTGGAATCTGTGTTGCTCATTGGAATCAGAGGTCGTCCTAGCGAGTTCTTGCATGGTATGACTGACATCGGTGCATATAGGGCATGGACAACAACTAAGTGAGATGTTGAATTTCTGTCATTCCACGGCCAATTTTTATATTCTTGTATTCTTGATAACGATATGCTCGATGACAAGATCACTAGAGAGAGAGAGAGAGGAGAGAGGGGAGAAAGAGAGAGAGAGAGAGAGAGAGAGAGAGAGAGAGAGAGAGAGAGTGTGTGTGTGTGTGTGTGTGTGTGTGTGTGTGTGTGTGTGTGTGTGTGTGTGTGTGTGTGTGTGTGTGTCCTGCCCAATACCTATCGCTTCGACTATAAACGTAATATGCCTTGAGAATGAATCTGATTATCAGGATGGCTTTCAACTAGTTCTTACATCGTCTATAAATAGATATTTGCCGATTTGGTACATAGACTGCTGCAAGATATGTAAACATCTCACGAATTGCATAGAGGTTCCAATCTATGGCCATCTCTGTCTTCATAAAATTCAATAGAATTTCTACCATCTTCACGTACTGAAGCCAAAGGTTAGCAGTCCTATGATTTTTCATCGATTCCTTCTCAGCATCTAATTGATCCCTGACAAAACTTGTTACACCGTCGGTAGACATTCTCGCAGCTGCATGCAGGTCCTTCTTGATGTCATCATACAGTTCTCCTGAGCTGATTAAGGTATTGTGAAGCACACCATTATCTTCATCTCCATTGACGTTTTCATCAAAAGATTCAGCTGGCGGCATACCACTTTTCAAGGTGTATTGAGTTCTTCATCTGAAATGGTGAGTTGTGGTAGGCTTGGCTATTTGTAATCAGGATTATAGGAAGGACTGCATGAATCATGAGATATTGTCGAACAGCTGGAGAGATTGAGCAAGCACAGTTCCTGCCGCCAAGTGGCCGATCCATGTCTTGGTTGTTGTGATTAGCATGCCTTTCTAAAACAATGGCAGGACAGACTTGATCGCTGGTACGACATGGTGCCGCTTTGCTTTATCATAAACATAGCTCAGGATTAAGAAGATGCAGGTCATGTTGGTGGGTGTCTACGTCTATTACGAGAAGGAAAAGAACAGATGATCTGCCTGGATAAATACCTTGGTGCGCAATGGATCATTCCCGTTTTAACTATGTCTACCAATCCGTAGCTAAACTCCGCCCACACCTCGCTCATGTTTGTATCAATCGATCCCTGAACTCTTTGACTATCAATTTCCAGACAACTGTACACGTAAGCTGTTGAATATTTTGAAACTAATTTGTATGGGTGTTGTTGAGCGCCCAGTCAAATTCGTTTCAAAATTTTCAACAAAATGTTTATTAAATAGTAAAGCCGTACAATTCGTACAGCAACGCTTAGTCCGTTTTCAATTAAGCTTCGTGACGTACTTATCTACATCACTCATGGCGGGATTGATTATGAAGTCATATGATGGATGGATAAACTGGAAAAATCCATTTACATGATTGTCTCCTGGAACGAAGAAACGGGGGAGTTCAATGGCAATGTCACATGTTGGATCTGAAGATATTATGTTGCACTTTGTTCCAGGTGTAGCTACACTTTGACTGGACTTATAAGATATTTTTAAAAATTGCCTTTACCTGAACTTTACTTGGTTATTTCGTTCAAGGCCAGCGAACTGTGCCTTATCAAGCACACTGGGTATTCATCTTGCCATCATTACCAGTTACAATGTCATCTATCGCCGCCGGCAGCTGGAGCGACGGTGCCGACAGTAGCGGAAGCGGTGGCAGCGGCGATGGTAGATGGTATTGGAGAAGCTGGTAATGATGCCAATGTGAACAAATATAACGACGATATTTAGCTATGTCCAAACCGGCGCCGGCGCCGCCACCGCCACGGCCAACACCACGACCACCGATACCGCCATCTCCACCACCGCTGCCAGCTCCACCGCTACCATGACCACTACCGATACCAATACCACTACCACCACATGCCACACTATAAAACTATGCCTTAGGAAGCAAAGATTTTAGTCAAATTTTACAATTGATGATGAATCTGCACAAGTTGATACTCAGCTACTTTTAAGTAAATATGATCAGAAGATTTAAAATTAATGGATGTTATGAATGTATGAAGGGTTTTGGATCCATCAGATATACGTGCAAGGGGACGCCAATCGCCATTATCCGTGGTGCTTGGTGAAACCTCAATCTAAAATGCATATCTCGTAGCTTGCGTTGTTCGGCGTTAAATAACACCACTGAATACGGGTTATCCATTATTTCCAGTAGCACTGCCTGTCTTGTCTTCGGCACCGAATGAATACTAATTAATCAAAGCCTGTTGAGCAATCCCAACATTCCAATTTAATGAATTTCCGCCCACATTTCACACCCCGTTTACTGCCAGGATCAGGTCGCTTCAATGAATTTGTCCCAAGAGAGAAGTTGGCAGGTTGAGGCGAAGCAATATTAGCCAGCCAATGTTGTAAAAATTTCAACAACAACAACAACAACAACAACAACAACAACAACAAGGACGATTGAATGTGGTAACGATACTGCTGGTGGTGGTATTAGCAGAGGTGGTGGCCGTGTCTGTGGCAGTGGTGGTCCTGTGGCGGGGTGGTGGGGTGGTGATGGCGCAGACTGCGATGTCGGTGGCGGCACCGACAGCAGTAGTGTCGACAACAACGCCAGCAGGAGCAGCGGCAACGGTGGTGACGACGGCAGTGTGGCGGCGCCGGCGGCTGCAGAGGTGGTTGCGATGCCAAAACTGATAGTCTTAAAGTCGATGTTTGACGATATCGAAAGTTAATGATAGTGACAAATATCCTATTGCATGCGCTGGACGTAGACCTCTTTTAGACCATCTATTTTGTTATGTTCTGAAATTAATAGCGGGGCGAGTATTGATTGATGGAAATGCTTATTTTTTCCTGAATTTTTCATGTGTGATAAACATTTGGTTTACTAAGACCAGTGGCAGCGGAATGAAATTTTGGTTCAGGGTACATTGACGTGGACTTGGGTGGGGCTGTCCCCCTTCCGCCAATGAATTGGGGGCCTCCCCCTGAAAATATTGAAATCGGGATGCTCTCAGATGGCTACTCCTACGCTTGTTGAGGTGAGTATGAATTAAATCACATGCAGATGTTATATTCTGTAGACCAAGAGAAGGCTATTTTAGGATTTACAACTGGAATGAATGGCGCTGTTATCGAGGAAGTCTAAATATTGGGGTGGCTGGGGGTATGAGCATAGCCATCCACCCCCAAAGTCATGATTAGGGGCGTGTCCTCTATGCACACACTCAGCCCTCACCCCACCCACGCCACCCACCCCACCTCCACCCCACCCATCCGCCTCCGACGCATAAGCATAAGACGAACTTTAACCTGTTCATGGCTAAATTTGGTTAAGAAAATCAATATATCTGCTTATTGAATGTCCATTTGTAAGCCAAGAGAAGACTATTTTTGAAATTTTAAAGCTGGAATGATTGGTTAGGTTAGATTATGAAACTGAGTTGACTGGGTACTGTTGCTGCCAACAATACCCAGTCAAATTAGTTTCAAATTAGTTTCAATATATTCAACAGAAAGTTTATTAATCGGTAAAGACATATAATGATACAATTCGACTCCTTGACGGACTATTCAATATTCATGATGGACCTATAGGTCATCTATCACACATTTTGATTAAGATGCCAGCATATATGTGACGTAATAGATTATTACGTCATATACCTAAATGACAGATGGGATCTATCCATTCGCATTATTTCAGCGGGTCTTTGACAGTGAGAAAGTTCATGTAAAGCATGCCTAACAGCGAAGGAAACACAGCATCAGCCAGCTCAAAACACATTTTGTCGGACAGCCACACACTGTGAAAGTCGATAATTATAATCCTTTGTTTCCCGAGGGGCTTAAAAAGAAAAAAAGGATTCTAGAAATATTTCATCTTTATCCAGTATTCTCTCAAAGATATTATTCTGGTACGATCTCCCAGACACTACGATGCTCTATCAGACATCACACCCCACCCCACCCCACCCCACCCCCTCATAACACCCGCAATGATTCCCATACCCTATACTCTCTCCTCGCCTCCCTCTCCACACGGACCCAACCCATCATTTTTACCCCCTGCAACCATCCAATATGGCAAAAATGATTTTGGGAGTACTTATTGAGACAACGATTTCCTTTGATGCACATTGTGACATACATAATATAGTATCTAAGGCGAAAAATATCATAACTGAGCCAGTCATTCTACTGGTAAAAATTTTTTTAATAGCATTATCTTGTCCTGTAGATTGACATTCAAGTGGGCGTCAACGGGTGTTTGGTGTCAATGAGCCAGCACTTCTCTCGTGCAAGTCAACTGTTTTTATAGGACTTCAAGACCTGATTTTGGCAATTAGTCATCGTTCGAGTTTCAAGCATCACAGAGACAGGAATGCAGAATAAAGTAGATTATGCAATCGAGTTCTGATTTTGGGCATTCCCTAAAAGCGTTTTTCGCAGACGTGCGTTGTCAGGAACTGGCTATAAAATGTTCGGAAGAGTCGATCAATTAACGTCTATTGCATTAGTTATCGGATCCACGCCTCGTCAGTTGCCTGGAATGATGACGCTTGTAATGAGTGTGGGTGTTGGTGATGGGGTTAGTGTGGGTGGGTGGGTGGGTGTGATGCGGGTGGTGTGGGTGGTGGGGCTGGGTGGGGTAGATCTATGAGGGCATGATGGTGCAGTTGAAGTGAAGACAGGTCGGTACAGAGCTAGTCTTAAGTTTGGTAGCGTCTTAGTCGATAATGCGGTACCGGTAATGTTATTTGGTTCCTACATACTTTAATTATTTGTTTTGCATTTCACGCACGCACGCACGCAATAAGCTATTTTAACTGGATAGTGCTGTTGTCTTAGCCTGTTATTCATTGACAAATTTAGAAAATTATGTATGCGTACGATATATCGCGATATTGCGATTCTGTGCGCGATATATCGTTATTTTAGCTGAGGGATCGATTTTGTTGAAGCTGCTGAAATTATGTATGTTCATTTTGTTAATATTTACTGAAAGATGTAGCGGACGAGTTGTCTTAGAAATCAACAATTTCTGGTTGATCCGTTTTCAAAATGGGTGTCAGTTAAATATGACGTTATTGGTGGATACAACTCGGTAATATGGGCCACAGTAGATGATTATTTGTCTGCCAAGATGTGTTTCGCTCATAACAGGGCCAACGACAGTGACTAAAACATGGCATTGTTTACTCAATTTAATAAAATTAATTCACTCGGCACATTCCTAGATCGAAACAGATGAACAACTGGTACAAAATATAAATTGGTCTTCTTCATCAGGACAACTAATTTTTTTAATTGCCCTTCCTTTTGCTTTTGTCAGTTACTTTTCGTGGAAATAAGTCCAGATTTGGCGCAGTTTCTGGATTCATTCGGTAACTTAGACAAGCACCTTCTTGATTTATTGTTGACGCTGTGATGTGATTTGTGGCTCTTGGAAAGCGGCCATGAAACGATGTCGCTAATTTCGATCTACACGAGGAAGATAATTATGTAACCGTCTGATAAAGCGTTTAGCCACGATAACACGGCCTCTGTTAATCAAGCGCGGCATGGCCAACATATATCCCGGGAACCCGCTCACTGAGCTCAACAAGCTATGTTAGCTGAACATCGCTGTGTTGCCTACTTGCCTACCTGCGTGTCTGTCTGTCTGTCTGTCTGCCTGCCTGCCTGCCTGCCTGCCTGCCTGCCTGCCTGCCTGCCTGCCTGCTTGCCTGCCTGCCTGCCTGTCTGTCTGTCTGTCTGTCTGTCTGTCTGTATGTCGGTCGGTCAGTCGGTCAGTCAGTCGCTCTGCTTGCCTCTGTATGTCTGCCTGCATGGTTGCCAGCATGGATGTCCGTCTGCCTGTCTGTCTGTCTGCCTATGAGTCTCTCTGAATAAAACAGTCAAAGAGGCCTCACTTAGAAAGGCACATATTTTGTATTATATCTGAACATGTAAATATGCGTGTGCGTGCGTGCGTGCGTGCGTGCGTGCGTGCGTGCGTGCGTGCGTGCGTGCGTGCGTGCGTGCGTGTGCGCGTGTGTGTCTGTGCGTGCGTGCGTGCGTGCGTGGTATGTGACAACATCGGATAAGCCACCATCGCATGTTAAAAGAAAGAGGATAGTGATCTTGAAGAATAATGAACGCTTGAAAGAACTTTGCTATTAAAAATAACGTCTTTCCTAGTATATCTACATTACAAGGTAGTCTGCGAAGCAACAAGTCAATTAAAATGACGAGTCGACTGTCGTGTTCTAAAGAGTTTTTAGCTCACGGTACCGGTAATATCTGTCGTTACTGGCTTGACGCTGGACTACTATGCAAATTAGACTAGAAGGGATTTGTGGAAAAGGTAGAAGAATACTGAAGAGAAAGTGTTGTAATCGTGTTCATGTAAGCCCTTACCACTCATGTCAGCCAAAATGGCATCTGCAGTGGTCATGAGAAATGCCCATTTGCAAACCAAGAGATGACCATTTTTGAGAATTTACAAGAAGAATGAATTGGGCCTGATTTAAGAATTAAAGGGTTAATGAAACAAATGTATTAGTATTACGTAATCTGTATGAAATACGACAATCACGTGATGATGGTGTGATTCAAATGTCGTGCACGTGGTTCATTTCATTCATTGATTAATCATTAAAACAACTTCGCCTTTACATGACTTCAATGAGAAGGAAAGCTGGCGACACGCATCTCGAGACATTTCAGCTAATGGAGCATTCCAGTTTTAGCTATGCCCCGCCCAACTTTAGCTAAGCTCAACCCACACTCCGCCCGTGTTGTGATCAATCGATCCCCGAACCCTCTGACTATAAATTTCCAGAAAACTGTACGGATAAGCTGTTGGATAAGCCTATGACAGCAACATTGCCCAGTCTAATTAGTGTCAAAATATTCAACAGCATGTTTAGTAAATAGTAGGCTAAAGACATACAATTCGTACAAAAACGCTTAGTCTGTCATCAATTATGCGTTCGTGACGAACTTAAGTATGTCATTCATGAGGTGATTGATTATGACGTCATTTTACACGCACATAGTAGATTACGAGGTCATATAATAGATGGATAAACTGGAATCCTCTACTACCAAACCGCGCAACACCCTGGCCCCAAGCTTCTACCGACTACTACAGCAAGGGTGACCATCTTGAGTGGTCAGTACAATGCCCTATACAAACAAACACGTAAATCTGTCAAAAAGGTTTCAATCATCGGTAGACTGGCGCTAAGGGTGACTGAGGGATGTGTTTAAACATTAACAATAACATGCGTCTTAGTGCTGAAGGAAATTAGAATGTAGATACAGAGAATTCTTCATCAGAACAGGATACTAACATGGATTCTATGCAGCTTCAAAAATACAGGCTGTTAGGAAATAACTGAACAGCTGGTTTTCCTAAGATAACTACACCAATGGAGAGATCCGAGCTGTCATGTATATGACGTCATAATCAATTACGGAACAGATAGGCTGACGTCGCAATCATAATGCATAGCGAATGACTATCTAGTTCCGCCATGTACTTTAAAAAGCCCGTCAAGTGTATGAATTATGTCTTTGCTATTTAATAAAAAATAATTTGATTGAGAGCTGTTGCCGCAATTGGTTTGAAAATACTCAACACATTACCTGTATAACTACCGTGAAATTGGGAATCTGAGAATTCACGATTCAAAGCATATACATGTATTACAATATGCGCAAAAGAGTGGGTGGAGCTTATCTAGAAATAGGCGGGACTTAGCTAGAAATGACCCCCTCTATAGATCCCTCTATTCCCGCATTTCCCACGATATAGACCTATCGATATTTATTAAACTATATTGCGCAAAACCGCACTTTCTTTTGATCAAATCGCGATATATTCCTGACAGCTGAATCAGAATCTATCAATGATGTCATTATGATGTCGTTTCTAGTAGGCGACTGTTAATACTATCAAAACTTTCTAGATGGCATGTACGAATTTTCTGGACAGACAGTATATAATTACGCTATTTCATAGCCGGATGGATGTACGTACAAGCGAGTTATTAAGCCTTGGTCCGTACCCTAACTGTCCACGATATCTTGCTAGCATCATTAGCACCGGTCATCAATCATCCAGTTATTTATCCATATCATATTCATTCTTATGCCCACATTATTATCGGCATGTCTCGCCCATGCTGACAAGCACCACCTCCACCATAGCCAGCAACACCACCACCACAATCACCAAATGGTTTATTTCCCTAGACCAATATCCGATTGAAACGTCAATTCCCGAACTCCGACCACAATATGCCAACATCAGTTTTACCTTTGGCCCGTTTGAATCAATTCAGCTGCTGCATCGATAGAGAGGTGGAGGTTTCCGGACTATTGACAGCGGATAATGGACATCAGAGGCAAACATGCGCGGTGATTTAAAGGGTCATTATCAGTACTCAGTGCTTAGTATCGTCGTTATTAGAATGTCCATTACCATCACCTTAACCGACATTGGCTCGTGAGGTTGTTAGAACCTATAAGTACAGCTTCTTAGCTTCATTGCTTTATTATGTAATAAAGAGAGGGAATAAAGCTTGCATACGTACTTAGTCTCACCTGCGTGTTCGTGTGTGCGTGCGTGCGCTCATGCATGTGTGCGTGTGTGCGTCTGTGAAAGTGTTCGTGAGTGTGTGCCTACGTGCATACACGAGCATCCGCCCAACACGATAACTGCAGTTCTATTGGCGGGACAGTGGCCATTTAATTCTTAGGTGGAAGGTTGCTACTGAGGTCAAGACAGATTTCTCGTGATTTGGTTTGCCACGATAACTTTTAGTTCAACTGGATGGAGTGTGATCGAATCTGGGGCCTGCTCTTGAGGTTCTGCGGAACCCTTGTGATTTGAGGTTCAAATGTCAAGGGACTAAGTTCAATATGATCTAAAAGAACGGATAGACGAGTCTAGTAATGCTACGATATTCGAGAGACTAATAATATTCAAGAAAACGAAAAATTTTGGAACTTGGCCAGACTATTCCTCATTCTAGGACGTGCTTATTTACCGGTCCATTGACCGGAAATGAAGACATGTATGTTCAATCAAATGCTTGCATGCGCATGACACTCCTAGAGGCCAGGGCAGATAACATGTCCATCAATCAAGCCCATTGCTCAGACTTAAACTATCAGAGAGATGGCACAGAAACAGGCTAAAATCCGTATCTGCCAGCAGCTGTGAGTAACCATTCTTATAGAGTTTCTCAGAATGACTAAATATATGGATTGTGAACAATGGCGAGATCAAGTATCAAGATCAAATAGCTGACGTCAGAATTAAAATATTTCGCATGTTAGTTAGCTAGTTAAATGACGCGGATCCATCAGGAAAGTGAAAACTGTCCAACACTCCACGTCTAAATTCGGTAAATTGTATGTCTTTGGTAAATTTAGGCCTACAGTTTAATAAACATTTGGTTATTTGAAACTAAGCAACAGCTTCCAGTTAAATGGTTTCAAGTTATTCAAACAGGTTACCTGTGTAGCTACCTTGAAATCTGAATTCTGAGAATTCATGGGTCAAAGTGTTAATATAGATTCAAATGTGTGAACAAAATGGGTGTGACTTAGTTAGAAATGGGCGGGGCATTGATAGAATGTATCGCTATATTAATGAACTGACGTCTGTTTAACTATAAGACATGGACATATAAATTATTATTATTAATTTTATTATTATTATTAATATTATTATTATTATTTATTATTATTATTATTATTATTATTATTATTATTATTATTATCATTATTATTATCATTATTATTATTATTATTATTATTATTATTATTATTATTATTATTATTATTATTATTAGTAGTAGTAGTGGTAGTAGTAGTAGTAGTAGTAGTAGTAGTAGTAGTAGTAGTAGTAGTAGTAGTAGTAGTAGTAGTAGTGGCAGTGGCAGTAGTAGTAAGTAGTAGTAGTAGTAGTAGTAGTAGTAGTAGTAGTAGTAGTAGTAGTAGTAGTAGTAGTAGTAGTAGTAGTAGTAGTAGTAGTAGTAGTAGTAGTAGTAGTAGTAGTAACTGGTCTTTTGGAAGAAAGACCCATTACACGAAGGTAAGGTACCGTTCATTGGTACAATGGTGCATTAGTACAATAGTTCATCTACCCAAAGGTGCCCTTAGTCCAACCTTTCCCTTGGTCCAAAGTTTTCTTAGACAAAGGTTTCCCCAAGGTCAAAATATCATTGGTCCACGGTATCACCGGTCTTTCTTTGTTTCTTTGGTCCAGTTTTCTTAGTAGTTAGTACACAATTTCCAAAGGTCTAAAATTTCTTTCGTCCAAATTTTCTCCTTGTCCAAAGTCACCGAGATTCAATGCTTCACATGGTTCAAAGATTTCATGGCTCAAATGTTCGTTGGGCCAACATTTAGTTGGTCCAATGTTTCCTTTATCCAAATGGTTCATGTTCCAAAACAGATGTAGGCTACAGGTAAGCTGTTGGATATTTTAAAACTAATTTAACAGAGAGCTGATGCTACATATCGCCGCAGCAGATCCCAATCCAAATAGTTTTCAAAATATACAGCAGAATGTTTATTAAATTGTAAATTCAACAAACATACTTTCGTGATAGAGCTAAGTGATTTTGATTGTGACGTCAGCTTACACGTGATGTATTTGATTATGACGTCAGTTACGTGAGTAACATATCGGATCAGTCCATTTATAGTAGCATAGATTATCCTCGAGCATTGCCAACTTTAAATTGCTCACATTCGATGGATAGAGGGAGGTAATGTGCTGTTAGCAGTGCCATGTAGTGGTGCTGCTTCTGTAGCTAATTCTACCTGTTGGTACCACCAAATTTGTTGGACAATGAACACAAGGTCATCGTTTAATTTTATTTGAAATTCCCTTTTCAGCTGACATATAAGATAGAGACTGAAGAGCTAGAGAATTGCTAAGTGACCTTGGCCAGGCCATATCCCGAAGAATCTTAAACCGATACTTAAAATTCTTTTAACTGGAATTATTAAGTGGACACGAAACGTCATGCTTTCATGTCATTGAGATCCGTTCATATTTTTCAGAATCTGTGACACGTTCATATTTTTCAGAATCTGTGGCACTGTACTACTACAAGTCATATCTACCTTTGTCACAACCACCAGGATGAACAATGGACACCCTGACTTGTCCTGGCCACGATTCTCTTGGTGAGGATTGTCGCTTCTTTCGCATGACGCGTGCCATACGAAGAGGGCAACGGTTCACAGCAGGGAAACCGTGAATAGGATTAGTCAGGATGTCCTGCTCAACAAGTATCTCACGCTAATACTGCTTTGGAGTAACCCCACCCCACCTAACACCTGCCTTTCCTCTCGTTCCGATTTCCAAATTACCATATTCAATCACCCATATAGGAATACAAATCCTAGATAGAAGCAATAAACCCACAATAATATAAAGATTGCCGATATAGGATATTATAGCACAATATGGTACAAAAATATATGTCGTACCGTCCTGTTATCCTTGTATACCGGGACACTTATTACATCATGGATATTGTACCAATAAGCACCCTGTATGTTGCTCTGTATTGTTTTATGTGTAGGGGGTCTAAAGGTTTATATGCTATGTCTTTGATAAACTGCCCATTTGTGATGTATGTATATTAGCATGAAATAAATAATCTTGAATCTTGAGACCAGAGAGGTCGGGACGCAGTTTATCTTCGCAGTGGACTGTAAAGGTACCACCGTGGATCGTGTTGGGTTTGGTATTAGCTTATCCCTTTGTATCACTAGCTTGATACAGACATTAAAATCGACTCGATCTATCCAGTGGTTCGTAATATCCACGTCCACAAAAAGTCAGCAAATCATTATTCTCATTTTGTGTGGGACCGATTAAAATTTTACGAAGAATTAAGAGGGATTATGTATCTGCTAACTATTTTTCCTACAGACGACTATGTGCTTTACATCATCTTGTTTTACTTGAAGTAGTATTGTCTGGTATGAACCAAGTAGTGCTTTCGTGATTCATTTCTCTTTATTCCTCTAATTCGTGGTGGGGGTGGACGTGATTTCTACGTCAATGGCCACTCATTACGCACAAGACATTTTTCGAAGGAGATATCGCGAGACAGGAATGAGTACTCCAAGTCTACAAACTGTATATTTTTACTATTTATCGCAACAGTAACCAGTCAAATTAGTTTCAAAATATCCAGCAGCTTACCTGCATAGTTACCCAGATATTGGGATTCTGGGAAGCCAAGGTTCGATCGATCCCAACACGCACAAAGCATGGGTGATGCTTGGCTAGAAATGGGCGGGGCATAGCTAAAACTGGATTCCTCCATTGCTTCTAAAATACATACAGTTATTGACACTCCATATTTCTGAGAAGTTACTATGGAAATAGTTGCCTCAGAATTTCAAACGCTTATAATGTTAAATAATTGTTCCCTTACCACAGCTTCAACTGTTCACCCTTTCAAACGTGAAATGACAAATTCGCTATGATGCATGGAATATTTGGTTTTTTAATATCTTGAAACCAATTTGCCATCGAGCCGTTGCTGTATATACCAAGAGCAGATGTTACTCAAATTAGTTTCAAATACTCAATAGTTTTTCTGTATACTTGTCTTGAAATTAATGCACTTGCATTTCAGGGCCTAAAGGAGTAGCGTGAGGGGTGGAATCATGCATTGCTATCGCATCTCCTACTCTCCCAAATAATGTAATTTTACTCGTTCATGATGAAGTCGGCCAAAGCTGTTGTTGTGTTATTGAAGGCCCATTTACAGGCCAAGAGAAGACATTTTTATTTTAGCCAGTCATTCTAGAGTTAAATTTTCAAAAAAGTCTTTTCTTGACCTGCAAATGGGCGTTAAATAAGCAAATATTTTAAGATTCTTGAACAAATTTAGCCATTAAAAGGTTGATCAAATCTGACTCATCATAACGCGCTATTTCCAGAAAGCAATGGTGCCATTCTGTCCAGTACAACTGACACCAGTCGGTGATTGAACAAGCACAAAGAACAGTCGACCATAAAACCACTTCATATCAGAACTTAACCTTGAATTACATTTCGACCCTATTTTCCCAAGAATCTTCTGAAGCAGGAACCACAAAAAGTCAATCACTAATATTATATTCCATGGATCGTTTTGCGTGTGTTCCGTTATTGTCCCGGATTACATCAGTTATTCCCAGCAGAACACGTGACTCAGAGGCACCGAGCGACATTTCTGTTTATATGAACTACATCGTGCATGCCAGATATTAGATTTCTACCCACATATATCGAATTATTCGGTTGTATTTCTATAATTTCATGAATTATATAATAAAAGACAGCGAATAACTATTGTTAGTGCCAGTCAATTAATATTTTCCACGTTCCTTTCACTGCTTTTTCGTGTTTGTGCTGAGGAAATGCATCAAATATTTGCCACATAACCATATTTACAATGACGCGAATGGGCACAGATTTTATCGCATAGAAACTTTACTTAAGGAAGAATTTTCCATTCGTAAATCTAAACTGTTAGTGTTTTGGATGACGTCTTACAGGAGCGCTGTTTTCAAAATGAACATCACTTACCATGCTGAAGTGAATTAAACTTTATACCATTTAGCAATTCGGCAGCAAGGTAGGCCTATATTGTGTCAAGCAATGTCAAGGCACGGTGATTTGATCAACTCAACTTGCTTTAACAAACACACGACCAAGAAATGTGTTGTGAAAAAAAGTTTGAGATCGACAATAGGCCCTCTACGGGCCTCCAACTTCGCAACAGATGATGATTATGAAGAAAGATATGAAACAAAGTATTTCCTTAGAAGAAATGTTATTATTGAATTTTGGCAATTCAGGTTGTGAAACGTAGTTGATGATGTAACTGATGACGTAGTTGATGATATAGCTAATGGTTATGAGAGCGGTTGGTGGTTATTCAACCACAAGCCTCATTTACAGGCCTGTCTCATTCAACCAGCTGCCTAAAGAATCAGAAACCACCGGGTCACAAGTGGCTAGTGGTCGATAAAGACATGTTCTTATTTCTCTGTGTAACGATTTTGTTTTATTTTCAAAGTGCTTATTCTGTGTGTTGACACATTGTCTTTGTCGATATCAGTTCATTTAAAGTACACCGACCATCATTGAAAGCGACAACGTAAATGGAAATAACGTCACAATAGACAGCTAATAGACTGTTTTAGCTATGCCCAGCCCACCGACACCTCCCTCGTGTTGGAAGCCATTCTTAAACTCCCTGGTTATCAGTTTATAGAAAACTATATAGGTAAGTCGTTGAATATTTTGGAACTAATCTGACCAGGTGCTGTTGCTGCCTATGGCATGTTTATTAAATAGTTAAGATATACAATTAGTGCAACAATTAACACTTTAGTCCATCACCAGTTGTGTTGGTGACGAACTTTATTATGTCATTCATGATGTCATTTATTAAGACGGCATCCTTAATGTCACGTAGTTGGTTATGACGTCATATAATGGATGAATAAACTGGAAAATTACATTGTAGTCAGAGAACCACCATGCGTGTTCACCAATTCAGCCTGTGACACAAAAAAGCATGTCATAGCATGCTCTACGCTACATGTATTGGCTAGGCAGTTTTTTAATATTAACGTTTTTCGTCTTCCTTGCACAGAGGAACGAAGAATAAATATGACAGAAAATCAGGAAAATAGACAGTCAAACAAAGTCAAAGGTCAAAGGCTCAGAAATATGCATATAATGAAGAAGTCCCGATTGATGATAACTTTACGTTGGCATCATCAAACAATGGGAGAACAATTCTATTTCCAAAGCGTCTGTCCATACATGATTTCAATACCGGTATGTGCGTGGAGACAATGCACGTCATGTGTTTTTCTAAGCTGCGCTTATGCTTATTACATGATCAACATCACGTTAATTATTCTGAGAACAAAGTGGCTGAAAGTGCATGCTCCATAGTTGGTAGTATACACTATATAGATTTCTGAGGGGTTACTATGGAAATCGTTAATTACTTTCCAAATTGCTAATGTCAGGTGTCAGGAATTTGCCTCTTTGCTTCTGCTCTAAAATAGGAATGGAATCGCGCATTGCTATCAGATTAGATACTTTCCCCGATAATGGGATTTTAGACAAAACTTCCTGATCATCAATTGATAATACATGAATATGATGATGTTCTGTTCAGTACATATGCCAGCACAGGCCAGTGATTGACCAAGTGCAAAGAACATCGACAAGACAAACACTTAATACCATACAATGGCCTCGAATGCATTTCGTCCACATTCCGATGAAGTGAGGGGACCTGAGAATTCAATTCGTAATATTTTATGCCATGGATTGCATTACATGCATTAAAATATCTTTTTATTGTTCAGAAATTGTATAAGTTATTTCCATGCAATTATATTGAAGTATTTGCTTATGTCTGTATTGCGTCATAAAGTATAAAATAAAATAAATAGCTTTATCGTTACGTTAGTGTAGATTTTGGTTTGATTTCCATAATAATAAAAGGTACTTATTAATATATGTCACTCAGACATAGAGTTTTGAAAAAGTAAGAATTGTGTCAGAATTGTCCAGCAATCTCATCAAATTGAGCTAATGGAAACTGGATTGTGCCTGTCGAACCTAGCACCCGTTGGCATCCAATCCGGATCCTGAGATGCGCGGGTAGTGTAGATAGTTTGATCAATATGTTGTGTCTAATTTGATTGGTTAGCGATTAGCCAATCAGGATCTGGTCTAGTTGTGTACTCAGATTGGACAGACATCAGTCATGGGCGATCAGATTCGTTTATCGATGGTCTCAAACATTGGCAGCTCATATAAAATTTATCACACAATTTAGTATGATCTTGTTTGTAATGAGCTTCACCAGTTCCAGATAATAAATTAGTTGATTATGACGTCATTTGATGGATGGATAAACCGGAAATGTCCATTAGATACGAAAATATACAATTTGAATATGAAGTACATGCAGAATATCTTTTAATGTTTTGACTAATACTTCGTTGTTCAATGACGCTACATATATACAGACTTATATTCAATCATCATACCCTATTGCTTATACATAGATATATTAACTGCCACTGCATTCTCCAAGAGACCAACCAAGATATGGTAACTTGATGACATTATTACCAGTGACGTAATTAAGGCACTTATCATAAGTTATGTGGAAAACTATGTCAGCTAGGGATGTGTTGACAGTTCTTGTGATAATTGGTATGTCGCCGAGCCACGAACACCTTTCCTCCCCATCCACATGGAGCTACACGATGTAATACCAATATGAATTTATTATGATGAGAGGCAAAGAGTAAAGGTATTGATAATCGATTAAGCTAAAATCTAATCATTGGATGGATCAAATCCCAATGGATATCGCCCTCCTGAAGTATATGATCTCTGCCAATGATCCACAATAATAGCGAACGGAGTGAGCGTATATAGATAACATGTACGTACGTGTAATGCGGAAAAAATCAACAGAAAATGAGACAGGGAACCAGGCTAAAACACATATACCATGCGACTGAGAAAGCTTCGTTTCCGGTCGCGAGCTTTTTTTGGGTACAGGTTTCGGCTTACGATATAGCTTTTGTGGTTTCTTCATGGGCCTCCATTGCATTATTGGATATGGTTATTCATTATGCGTATGGTCCCCTAGTTGTTTTAGGGCAACCTACTGCGCATTTTCAATGTCCAGCGTTTGTGTGATATTGTTATCACGAAATCGCGTACATTTACTTTATAATGTAAAGCGATTAAATGGGCTGACGCATACCAGATAAAAGCTTTATTTATTCTTATGTATGTATCTGTAAATGCAATATGAGGTTTGGTTGACTATCTCGTATTATTTTTAACATCCATGGCCGTGGAAAGTCGTTGTCAAAGCCGTATGTATTTAGCACTGATTGCAGGAAATTTAAGGCCGGGTACCACGCGATTCGCACCCGGATGGAATGTACATTCATGTATTTACTGGCAGACATGCATTAATTCCCGGGTTTTTGTAGCTTATGTCTGGATAAACGCGATCTAAAAATTCTAGCGGATGACATTTCATTATGACGTCATAGTTACTATGAACTTGTTTGTATTTCCCCCAAATAGCGAGGAGCACCGCGATACGTAGGTACACATTTTATAACGTCATTGGACTGGTGCAAATATTTAATGGTAAAAGATGCAACAATGCTGGCGGATATCACTGACAATGGGCATACGCATTGTTGTGAATATCGTGGACTGGACTTATGGGAATGCCCTCCAAGCATGATGAAAAATTGGGTCCAAATGTACTATACATGGGCATACGTATTTATGACATTTCGACCCTATGCAAATTCGTCCTATTTAAATGGTGTCTGCGTTCGCTTATAGGCAACGCCTATTTTCATATTAAAAATAGCCACTGCTCAAATGCAATATACACTGAAGGTAGAAAGTTAACGAGCTATGAATAATCACTAGCAATAACAGGTTGGGTAATGGAAGCGTGTATAAAGACGTCTAAGGACACAATCTGTAAACTAAGGTAGAAATGATAATGACACAATGAAGTATATGAACACTGCTAATAATCCACATAAATAAATGTAGCCACTGCCCAAATGCAATATACGCTGACGGTAGAAAGGTAAAGTGCTAATCACCTGCAGTAACAGGTAGTGGGAATGGAAGCGTGTATAAAGGAGCTATTGACATAATCAGTAAACTACGGTAGAAATGATAATTCACCTTTCCAGAGTATGCACCCATCATATGACGTCATAATCATCTACGTGATGTGTAGAATGACATCATAATGGATGACGTCATGAATGATGTCAATAAGTACGTCACGAACGCATATTTGAAGACGGTCTATGCGTTGTTGTACAAATTGTATGCCTTTACTATTTAATAAATATTCTGTTGAATATTTTGAAACTAATTTGACCGGGCGCTGTTGCTGCCATAGGCAACAACAGCACCCGGTCAAATTAGTTACAAAATATTCAACAGCTTCCCTGTATAGTTTTCAGGAAATTGATATCTAGGGCATTCGGGGATCGATCAATCCCAACACGGCGAGGTGTGGGTGGAGCTTAGCTAGTGATGGGCGGGGCATAGCTAACACCGGAAAGGTCCATTACGAAGGTGTGTATCATAAGTGTGATTGGACATTGTGTGGCTCAGTACATATTCTCCTATACATGGGTTTTGAGATATTGTGATTGTTCTTAGCTTGAGACGAAGTAACTTTGATGTTTATATTGTGCATACCCGGGCCTGGTGATGTAAAGAGCTTCATATCGAGCCGAAAGCCGCTGCACATGCTTTTGAATATCCTGATAAATATATAAATCATGTTCTTCTGCAGGTTTACTCGCATTAGTGATATGTTGAGTTACATTGTGACTAAAGCATAGATGGCTTGTGGGCGGCATGGGTGATAAGACGGATATGTGAATATCAGATCAATACCAGTACATCCTCATGACATATGAGACACACATAGAGTATAGTATATCTGCAGCTTAATGCAGTAAGGTATTGCAGAGATAACTTTCTTTAAGCCTAGTTTAAAAGACAGATTAATAGAAGATCAAACAGGCACATCATAGATTGTAAATATATATGGCGTGATGAGGTAGTGGTATATATTGGCACAAGAGAAATGATATAGTGCATGTGAAGGCCAGATGGTTGTACGAAATCAGCATTTTAAACTAAATTATTCAGATATATTACATTATATTTCATTTAAGCATACATTAAGTGCTGTGCCTCAAATATTGGATTTGTTCATTTAATTTCTGTGTATTTAATTTTATAAAACTCATTTATACTGGTATTATTACATTAAAAATTAGAGAGTTACATGTTCAATGCGTGTCAGTTATCATCGTCTGACGATGATGTCGACTAGTTTAATTCAAAATACTGATTTTATTGTTTGGTTAATCTATTTTAAATACTATTGTAGAGTGCATCCTCATAATGTCAATTTCAAAAGATACCACAGGCTTATATCTTACTGGAAACAACACAGATGTAACATCAGGCGGATTTGAGGACAAGTTGGACAACCTGGGCGCAGTTGATATTGGCATTCCACCCGTATTGTTTCAGATACATATTGAAGATTTTCTGTTTCTTCGGGGTTCCTCACGAGTGCCACAATCTCTGTAATAAGACTATGAGGTATGGTTGCTGCGACAACCTCCTATTACAGACACTGTGGAATATGACTAGCGACTCGCCTCGTCTGATGGTCGACGATATTTGTATTGATAGTCGGGCCTGTTGATATCAGAAGATTCAGCTTCGGAGCAGTGTTTCTCTGCTCTTCAGAGTTCCTACTTAAGCACAACCCAAACTCGTATCTTGACTAATCAAGACTAGAATTGTATTATACTTAACTTTTTACACTAACGTGAATGATTCGAATACGAATTTATATACTACAATATTATTACTACTCTATGTTTACTAGCCTTTTCTGCTAGCATTACTTATTTCTAACTTTACCTATTCAATCACACATGCTCTACACCACGGGACTACTCCTAGACTATTGCTAGTATGCTTATCCTAACTGACGTAGCAACACTGTGCTTACGGAATCACAGATGGTGAAAGATTAAAGATATAATGGCCAAAGTGCCTTATTTATACACTTTGATAACTTCTCCCTTCTATAGATATCACGATATATAGTTATATACATATCGTAATATCTATTCTCCTGTTTTAATGACTCTTCTAGGTAGGCTATAAGCACAGCTTGATTGGTCGGGACAATCAGTCCGCCAATCAACATCCGCTTATTTCCTCCTAGAAGTTTCCACATATTCTTGTTGGTCGTCCTGACCAATCCATGATCGTCTAAACTCTCGATTTAACTTTGAATGAAGTTCTTCCTGTTTCTCTGCCACAGAGTTTGATCGATGCTCATTGATTATGACGTCATCTTGACTAATCAAACTCTGGGCTTCTCTTCTGGGGAGACACCACTAAACAGAGTCAAAGCGGTGTTGGCTGGTTCTGATTTGATGTGATCTGTCAGCTAACTGACAACATTACGGAATGTGTTGTTGTAGCATGCCTTTCTATGATTGACATATAGTTGATATACAAATTTCGATTGTGTTATTAATTCCTACAGGACGCTACATTGTCTCTGTCCTGTCCCTTGCCTATCACGAATAAGCCTGTAGGATACGAACGTTAATAAGCACATGAGCTGTATTATTTCATTGCCAGCTGGTGTTGTTGTACTTTCGTAAGAGAGTCGGAATGTCTACCTCAACAACTAATGTCAGTCTGTCACCTATCGATTCTTTTCACTCGATTATTTACTAAACTACTGGCCGAAACGACTGCTGAATATTATAAAAGTGTGTGCCGATCCCCCAGCAACAACTTTTATCTTCAACTATTGACAGATACCACCAACTCAGAACCGCATGTTCTATTCATTTAATTCGATTTTGATGAATAAACTGTCCTCAGTTTCGTGTTGGTTTCGATGCGATTTCCTCGAAACTCTACATCAGCAGCACTGGTTGAAGTCAACCAGTACAGCGGTCTAGTACATTCACAAATAATAACGATGCTAACTCAGTTCATTAGCTCACCTGGTATTTTCAAACATGAATTTCATTTAGGTCTTACTCGTAAATATAAGACATCCGGTGGGGTCATGACTTCCCACAAGACAATCCCATATCTACACTATGTACGTCGAAATAACCACAGGTGTTCCCGCCAATGCTGTGTTATTGTATTACCAGTTCAGGTCGGGTAAATACCGCACTCACACGTTTTGCATTATTACTAGTTTAGTAATGACTGACTTCGTCACGTGCTCATCGTGGGTTTTATCATGTTTCCTATTATACCCTGTAAAGCCGATTCACATACCCGAATTTCTCTGTCCTCTACTTGCTTATTTAAGCTTTGTAGCCATGGCCACAGGCACATATCACTTATCATTATTTTCAGCAATGAGACTTTACCAGTCAGTTTATCCCTTGAAATCAAAAGCCAATCTAACATTGAAGTTAATCGTTTCTCTATCGATTGGAACATGGCTAATATCCTTTGTTGCCCATACTCCGATGATAGTTGTTCACAAAGTTGAGTATAATTCTGAAAAGCTTAGGGTTTGTGAATTCAAAGGCGACATCAAACTTGCTGATGCATTGGGACATATTTTTATATTTGGTGTGCCGGCCATCATAACAATTGTCCTCAATTTCGTGAAATTCCTTATAGTAGGGCAGATATGTGAAATAGATGTTCCATTCTGGCAGAAAGCATGAAATTTAGCATATAGGTGGTTTATGGTATCCTGATCATAATTAGATGCGGTGCCACGTGATTCTACCAAGGGAACCCATTCAAAATGGTGGATTAAAAATTGCCTCCTTCCCAGCCGAAAATTCGCATTACTCAAGCTCTAGACGGAGTAGAGAGATGGAATTAATGTCAAATTAGGGGTTTCATGTTCATGGGTCAATCGTTATAATTCTACTCACTACAATACTCTAAATATGTAAATATCAATCCTTCCATAGCGATCACCTGTATTTGATGTCAAAAGACGGTGGCTCTTTAAGATGTGTTATCTAAAAGATCCATCTCTTGAGAACAAAAGCAATATAGCATCTAGAAATAGTTTAAATTACTTGATTTCTTAATATCGAACCAAGTAATGGTCGTTATAGATACGTTCAATTATCCTATTAGAGTATGCAAGGCTATACATGACGCTGTTGATTGTTGAATCATGATTCACAGACGTCACCCGCATTGTGCACCGCATGAGCACAACTGTGTACAAGGTAAGTTGGATTTATAGCATTTATATCTGCCAGTGCAATTGCTTTTGCAAGCACATTTCACGAGTTCCCGGCATGCCTTAGATGCGTCTGCAAGCAAACTCCATTGCAGTGACCAAGTGTCTTCATCTCTGACCCAACCCCAGTCAGCTGGCGATGGCGTTTTTGCATTTGCGTGGAGTGATTGGCCCCAACGATGACCTGCGTGACCCAGAGATCACACCCATGAAGAAAGTTTGCCGTCCGTATGGCTAGGACTACGACGTCTGTATCTGTAGCATGAATCATTATTGTTCGATAACCTTGGTGATATGCATGGAAGGCGTGGAGCAACATTCTACCATCTGCTTCATCTTGCATGCATGGCGCGAGTTGTGAGACGTCATGCTCTGGCCTCATCAGCACGTTTTCCTCACATGTTGTGACGAGTATCTTTCCTTCTGGTAGCGCGAATGACTCCAATCAATGTGCGAGAAAGGTGAAGAGGCCTGTTTTGTTTGCATCAACTCGTAGGAAAGTTTTCCAATTTTGAGGGAGTCTTGTACTCGATGCAACACGAAGAGCTTCACCATGTCCTCGTAATTCTCTAGCGTGTGTCTTCAAGCTTCCCACCTTATACACGTCCCATCCAATCTTTTAACCGTCTGTAGTTGTCTAGCAATGTGTGGGAGGAAGACGTGCTGTGCAAAATCTCCAAATGTGTTCACAACCACGTTTGATTTCTTGGGATCTAGATTATGCATCATAGCTGCTCCGTCAATGATCTTCACTTCAACCTCTCGACAATCAGCTGCACGAGCTACTAATGCTTCGAAACATCCCATCAGACCTGATTTCCTGCCTTGGCGCATTGCGTTGCTCTCAGCAAGTGATGGGGGGGGGCATGGATGATTCTCATGCTCAATGAATGAATCAAGGTCTCCGTCTCTGGATTGGCAGGAAATGTACAGTCTAGAGAATAGCTGTACATCTCTCTTCATTGCAACAAGTTTCATGTTGGTTCTGGTACTCTTCCTCTGTTTTGATTTGAACAAAGCCAAATTGGTCTTTTGGATTGGGTCATATACAGATTCTGATGATACAGATAGTCGATCTGCGACGAATGCGTGGTACTGTCTGATGCCTAGTCCTTCTGCTGTTCGGATCCCATTCACTACAGACTCGGACATAATGGCTTTGGTATCTAGAGTCACTAAGTCAAAACTATGCAGCTATGTATTCTCCTGATATATTTAAATAGTCAGTGTGAGTTTAGGAAACTACAATAATTATATGGAAATCCGCAACGAAATAATGCTTGGCGAAGCGAGGGGCTGGCATACAATTACTTTTACAGGAGAAAACGTGTAGACCAATTGTTTTGAGTAGCGAAAACTTGTTTCTAAAATGTGTGTACAAACGTGTGTACACATGTGTGTACAAACGTTTAGCAATAATACTACTAATTTACAAATGTTACAAGAACAACAACGACGACGACGACGACGACGACGACGACGACGACGACGACGACGACAACAACAACAACAACAACAACAACAACAATAATAATAATAATAATAATAATAATAGTAATAATATATTTTTCAGCATGTTTATCTATTTAGAGTATTGTAATGGGTAAAATCATAACCAGTGACCCAAGAAACCCTTAATTTTACATCAATTCCAGCCCTCTAGTCCATCTAGAACTTGAGTAATGCAGATTTTCCGCTGGGAAGGCGGCCATTTTTAATCCGCCATTTTGAATGGGTTCCCTTGGTAGAATAACGTGGCACCGCATCTAATTATGTTCAGCATACCTTAAACCACCTACATGCCAATTTCATGCTTTCTGCCAGAATGGAACATCTTGCCTCAAATTTGTTACATATCCGCCCCACTATTAGGCTTGAAACGAGTATGGTAACAGACGAGCCAACCAATCAGCACAGGACACATGCAATACATAGAACCGTTATCATAGTGATTGCTGTATTTCTTCTGACTTGGCTTCCTACTTTCATTCACAACATGGCACATGAGGTTTTTGCCATGGAGCATAATCAGAATCATTGGAATATTTTGCTCATTACAAATTACGTGTTAATATTCAACAACTGTGTTAATCCATTCATCTACATGATTATGGCGAAACAGATTCGAGATGACATTCTTAACTATATTGTTTCATCATATTGCCTGAAATATGCACAATCGTCAGGCTTGTCTATTGACGGTGCAAATATGTAAGCAGTCCCATTACTGCTCGCGTTGGAGCTACAGATTGGGAACCCATCCTGTGAGCATGATATTTATTCCTTAGAACATATGATTCACATTAAATGATGATCAGTCTTTGGTGTTCCAACTGTAGTCGGCTAAGCAAGAGGTCTACGCATGGTTACTACTACATTACTTGAAATATGTCAGAAAATAAATAAAACCCTATAAACAAAAGTAAATAAATTCATGCATGTAATCGTTTAATTGAATGTTTTCCAAAGGTCTGAATTCAGAGAACTTACAGAAAATCAGAGAACTAGAAGTGCCATAAGTATATAATTAATGTTACTGTTTCATCTGTTAGATTGTATATGCGAGCTTTTGTGAGTTGATCACAGGAATATGGTGTACAATGAAAATGCATGGTCAGATGCATTTCATTTTCAAATAATCAGTCTTTGGCGTACACAATTATTTCAAATAGGTATTCTGGAATAACACAAAGTAAAAATGTTGAAATCTGTCAAATTTTTTCATTTGAATATTTATAAAACTATCTATTGACTAGTAGTAATTGATTTCAATCTTTCTCATAAATGTGATGTGAAAATGTGTCTGACAGTGAAGGAATCCACATTTAGCTATTCTCCGCCAATCTCTAGCTAAGCTCTTCCCATGCTTTGCCTTGTTGGGATCGATTGAACCCTGAACTTCCTGAGATCTCAATTTTCCAAAAACTATACATATTGGGTATTTTGAAACTAATTTTACCTATGGCAGCAATAACTCCCAAGCAAATTAGTTTCAACATGTTCAACAGAATAGTTATTATAATCCAATTCGTACACATGACGAACATTTGAAAGTTAACGATGGACTTAGCTGCGCATTTTGATTGTGTCATCAGCCTACATGTGACGTAATTCATTACGACGTCCTAGACTTGATTGACAGCTTGTATTCATCAATTATATTAGATATATGACCATATTGTATGCTAACTACCAAGACGGTTCAGCAGATATGAATATGTCTCTCACTTAGGTAACACCATCAACATCATGGCCCATGATTAAATGTCAAGAAAACCCTCAAACACGGTTGTTTGCAAACCCATATAAAACTCTAACACATTGTGTCAACAGTGCTTCAAAGCACTCAAACGCTCAATTAAATAATTTAACTCAATTAAGCATCACTTTTAAAAGAAAATTGAAATATTTACTTATTGAATGTCCATTTCCAACCCAGGACAATAATCTTTACAATGTTTGTAAATTTGCCACTGGAATGTACGAAAACGCATCTTTCTGCTCTCCGACATATGCATATTTCTTGTGAGCACAGATGAGATCGTCTTTGGCAGAGTTGGCTATTAAAGGGGCAATGGTCATTGACTCAAGAGGATCTAAATTTTTGCTTAGTCAGTGTCCAGCCGCATGCCAAGAGAAGACTACTCTTAAAAATGTATCACTTTGATGACTGGCTAGCCGAGTCAGTCATTAGAGTGGCAAATTGTCAAGAATAGTCTGCCCTTGGCCTGCAAATGGACGTTCATAAAGACCACTACAGATGGCGCTTTTTGGTCGGCTTGACTATTATAGGGTTAAGTTAACACAGGATTCGTCAACGCATGAAACAAAGCTGATAGGTAGAGAACTCACCTTTCCAGAGTACCCACCCATCATATGCCGTCATAATGAACTGCGCGATGTGTACAATGACATCATAATGAATGACGTCATGAATGGCGTCGATAAGTACGTCACGAACGCATATTTGAAGACGGTCTATGCGTTGTTGTAGAAATTGTTTGCTTTTACTATTTAATAAATATTCTATTGAATATTTTGAAACTAATTTGACTGGGCGCTGTTGCTGCCATAGGCAGCAACAACGCCTAGTCAAATTAGTTACAAAATATTCAACAGCTTCCCTGTATAGTTTTCAGGAAATTGATAGTTAGGGCATTTGTGGATCGGACAACCCCAACACGGCGAGGTGTGGGTGGAGCTTAGCTAGTGATAGGCGGGGGCATAGCTAAAAATGGAAAGGTCCACTGCTGCAACTCAGAAACGGCATATACAAGTAAAATAACTATATTCTTATCACGTGACCACGATAAATGCTAAGCTCTTTTATTCTTGAGCTTCTCCAGATGTTTCGTTATAGAAAGGTCCATTTCTAGAGACGCCCCGCCCATTTATACCTAAGCTCCGCCTACTTTTCCCTCGTGTTTGAATCAAATTATATGATTTGAATCCTGAATTAAAGGAATCCCAATTTGAATTCTAATTTGAATCCTAATTTGACACCACTACACACCCCACACCCTCACACCCAAGGCCCAATTTCTTGAAAGAAATTAAATGGTAACAAAGGAAGGTCCTTATTTTCCTCTTGAAACGCAGGAAATTCCATCTGAGAGCATCTAGATTCCAATCGTTCAGCGGAGCTTCCCGGATACTCCTTCTGAGTTGACAGAAATACTCCATCGTGAAACTGGAATAGTCCATCATTTGTATGACTTGTATGTCTACTATTTAATAATCATTCTGTTGAACATTTTGAAACTAATTTCACTAATTTGACTGGGCGCTGTTGCTGTCATGGGCAGCAACAGTCCCCGGCCAAATTATTTTCAAAATATTCAACAGGTTAACAGTATATTTACAGTGAAATTGGGATTCTGGTAACTCAGGATTCAAAGTACATAAATCGATCTCAGCATGCGGAAAATATGGGTGGAGCTTAGCCAGAAATGAGCGGGGCATAGCTCACAGTGGTTTAACCCATTGTGCAAGGACATTTGTTCCTTGTACCGGTATAGCTGTGTAAATAAACAATAATATTCGTGGTTATGTGCTGCTAACATTTTGACAACTTCTATAATTCTATATTTGCCTGATGAAGTATTATCATTAACGTCTCAAGTTCCAATAAATATGATGTAATGTGTACGAGATATGCGATATCTGTTGATTTTTGGTACTTTAGCTAAGGTGTGCTCCGAACATTTGCCTACTTTGTTCATATAATGTCCATTATAATCTAGTCATGTGTAAATTAGACATTGATATCGATGTACTAAAACATCCAAGGCCTATACAGATTGGTAAAAAAAGAAACTGTTGACTATTTTGGAAACAGTGATGCTGAAAGCGCCCAGTCAAATTAGTTTTAAAATATTCAATAGACTACTTAATAAATAGTAAAGACATACAATTCGTACAACAATGCATAGTCCGTCTTCAAATATGCGTTCGTGATGTAATTATCTACGTCATTTATGACATCATAATGGCGTCATTCATTCTTTGGCTCGTTTTCGCGAGTGACTTGGTTCGTGGAACCACGAACCCAGGAACGTGGCAATGTCCTGAACCCACAAGCATTCTAAATTGTGCTAACTGTGGCAATTAATTTGATCGTAATTCGATTTAGACTTTAATTTCAGTCTATGTAAGACGACCGCATACACTAAAATATTGACGAGGTCTTTTCATTCAAATAAGTTGTAAAATATAGCTGGGCGCTGCCATTTTGAAATGTACGAGCCAGTAACCATTGGCAACAATGAACCGAGATTCAAACTCGGTTGCTGGTTCGACGAACCAAATCTGTAAATCTTCAAGGCGTCAGTCAACCACGAACCAATTCAGTCACGAAAACGGGCCTATGATGTCATTCTACACGTCACGTAGTTGATTATGACGTCATTAAATGGATGGGTAAAGTTGTGATAATTTGTTAATGTGATAGCTCATGCACCTGTATACGTCTTTTCTTTATTCACTCAGGATGTGATTACATATTACACATGTGATTACATATAGTATAGACATATGATGGTGAATCGAAATATACAATATGCCTGTAAACGTGTATTGTTTAGCGCCATATGCATAATTATACACGCACGCACGCACGCACGCACGCACGCACGCACGCACGCACGCACGCACGCACGCACACACGCACACACCGCCCCCGTGAAGATGTTGACTTCGCCTCCCATTTCAATGTGGAGAGGGTGAGGCAAGGCTGCAATCACGGGGAGAGACCCGCTCAGCACCAGATCCTCTGTAACGTGTGAGCACACAAGAGTCTGTCATGGAGCAGAGAGTAGAAATTTTAGCATTCTGTTGGGAGAGCGTTGTCAAGGCACTTGGAAAAAAACTATGGGTATGTCCTTCATGTCGATGTGACACAGGACGTGACTACATGTTTTTTTAGAAACCTATATTTTTTCGGAACATTCGTGTTCTAACTAGCTAGCAGCCTCGACATCAAAGCTGAAGATCGCTATACCGCTGTCCGCATCTATCTACCCCCAGGTCTTATCTACCTATGATGCTGCCTCTACAGTAGGATGGCCGTCATCAGAAAAATACCTCTCCCCCAAAACCGGGAGTCGCTATTCAAGGATCCGCGGCCTCCATCACACCTAACATGCCCGCTTCTAGTACCGAGTAGG